>JAMKQA010089992.1:0-14497 GCA_024699735.1 Posidonia australis
AACTCAGATTTTTGCGGAGTTCCAAAAAATATTCTGATTTGTGCTGGACTGATCTGTCACTCTTGATGTTGGTATGTCTTTTTTGATTTCAAGATAAGACACTTATATCTTTTTCAAGTTATAATATTTATGAAAAATATGCACAAGTAAATAATCATCAAAATTCATGTAATATTTCTAACAACATTGACACTGGACTCATCATTTGCATGTTAGAATAAAGATCAGGAACATGTTTTTCATCCAGTTTCTCTCTCTTTTTGCGAATTTTGTGTTTTAGTCCCTATGTTTGTCATTTATTGCATTTACATCCTTTTGGTGATTTTTTCTTCTTCGGTTTCTTCCAAATGACATTATCTAGACATTTAGCATTTATTTTGACATATCTTAGGCCATGCATCGCTCCCATGCAAGCACTTGTCGTCTCTTGCCAGGGAAAATGACCAAATTGTCCCTATGCCCCAATTTATGAGCATGCATCTCGATCTTTGCATTTAGTCTATCATGGCATTCATATTAGCATGATTAGAGTATGACCCAGGTTTAGCAAACATTCATCTAGCCTTTAGCAAGCAATTGGACTAGAAAGACCGAGTTTCTCGGACGTACGAGGGTCCCTAACACCTTCCTCGTGCGTAATAGGAATCCTTACCCATCCTCTGGTTAGCAGACATCCAGCCTTCCCATCTGCATCCCATGCATTCATCCTTTTGTGGTTTTCCTCGTCTTTCCCTTAAAAGACAAGATGGCGACTCATTTACCTTTTTTTCTTTTATCCTATTCTTGCGCCTTCGCCATCCTAGCATGGCTGTGGTCTCCTTCCCCCTCCCTCCGGGTCAGGCACGGTCACAATACTATAACAAAGACATTAGCGAGGACCTGTCCTTCCTAAAGAAGATTTTTTTAAAACTTTAGCAAGACCTTTGCGAGTAAATATCGTCGTTAATTTCCTCGTTAAAAGCTCACAAGAATTGTCCTCGCTTTTTCCTCGTTAAATTGCCTCGTTAAAATATTGTGAGGGCTTGTCCTCGCAATTTTCTCGCTAGGAGTCCTCGCAAAATCTGGATTTTCTAGTAGTGTTAGGACAAACATAGGGCACGCCCTATAGTCGTCCTTGATGCCTAGGCCACCTAGGGACTCTAACTCCTGACCCTGTCAGCACCCAAGTCTCTGTGTTCAGGTGGAACGACCTAACTCCGAGCTGTTACCAAAATCTATCTACATTTTTTTATTTTTTTTCTAATTACTTGCATCCAATCTACTGCTAAATCCAACATTAAACATTATAAATAAAAATGCTATTAACTAAATTAAATTAAACTAAAAACTTATCTAAAATCTTTGATATGTGGTCGACTGACTCCATCTTCACGCATTAGTAAACTTCTACTCCTGTCCTGTACTTGAGAAAATACCAATAAAACACACGTGAGTGACCACTAAAAGGTCATCCAACACACACTCCACTAAATCTCACACTACTCTCACATCTCTCTCAGATGTTGTATACAACTTCGGGGGCAATACTCTTTTGTCCTGCAAGTAACATAGCACTGAAATCAAATATTTGACAACTATTCTTTTCTTTTCAAACAATTTTCTTTTCTTTGAAAATTATTATTGACTTTCAAACCATTTTTTATCTTTTCTTTCAAACCATATGAAAGATTTTCAAATCTTAATATATACTTGAAATGGCTTCTCTTGCCAAGTCAAGCATACAACCACTAGAGAGTGTCACATTGACACTGAGCCTCTGCTCAGTCAAAACAACAACCCATATCTCAAAAATTGGTACAATCCCTGTTCTTTCTAAATCATGTTCAACCCTTTCAAAAACATTTTCTTTTTTTTCTTTCAAAGCTCATGCCAGCTTTTCAAAACTTGATGCTCTCCTTGAATTAGCTACTTTTTATCAAATCAAGCCACAACTACGAGAGTGTGCCACACTAGAGCTGAGCCTCTGCTCAATTAAACAACAGGTAAATCCCAAAACAGGCACACTCCTTGTTCTTTCAAAATACTTTCTTTTTACTTTAAAATCTCATACTTTTCTCAAGCATCTTTCTTTTCTTTTGAAAACTCATGTTTTTCTAAAACATTTTTCTTTTTCTGTAAAATATCATACTTTTCTGAAATACTTATCTTTTCTGGAAAATCTCATGCTTTTCTCTGATGCATCTCTAGACTAGATTTCATCCCAAAACACAAATCTCAAATCTGGTTAAAATACAAATCTTGGCTGGAATTAGTCCTAAAACTTAGGTCTCTACAAACTCTGGCTACTAGTCCTAAACCTCGTGCTACCCAACGCCATGCAACCGACACCTGGTCACAAGCAGTCCACTGAAGCATGACCAACAGTATCTGCACTGCTACGGTGAAAGTTTCCGTGTAGGGCATATCATCGCCCCAACCAACAGGCCTCTCTATACTATGACCAGTCTAGTCTCTTTCTCAACTAACACAGGGATGCATCTCCTTTCGACGCTCCTGTGTGCCTGGACACCTGAGGACTCTCGCCCCAGGCCTTGAAAGCACCTAACTGTCTCTGTCTTGGCACTCGTATTAACTAAGGTATCACGTCTAACCACTCAGAGGTCTCATACCTCCTAGCTTGCTATCACGTGTCCTTGTGTACCGTTAGTACCTTGGGTCTTCGGTAACCAAACAAAAGGAGTCTCATACCTCTAAGTCCAGTCAACCCTCGACCTGCTGTCCTCAACCTTGACCTTGTAAACGATAATCCAGGAGTCTCACATCTCTAGGATCCGATGAACACTTACCTCAACCTCTTGGTCTTTAGCCTCAAGCTAGGTAACGTGTCTGACCACCTCAAGGATGTTGTCACACTCCCTGGTCCTGTCAACATGCCCCGTCCATTTCTTGGCCTTAACAACCATCAACTCTGGGAAAACATTTCAAAATCTTTGCAAAACCATGTAAGATTTTTCTAAATTCTTTTATAAAACTCTTTTCTAAATCTATTCTCATCATAGAGAATCTTCTTTTGAAAATCTATTTTTTTCAAAAAACATTTCTTCTAAAATACTCTTTCTCAAAGCTCAAACAATTCTTGCTAAACACATGCCAAAAATATATAAATCAAGCATTCAAAATATTCTTGCGAAAATCTCAGAAATCTAACTCAGGAGTTTGATTCGGTAGACTGAATTGTTTTGATATACCGAAATGCTCCAAATCTGAAAGTGATTCAGGGCTCTGATTCGGTACACCGAACTCATTTGGTATGCCGAAAATCTCTGGTTCGGCATACCAAACTCATTCAGTATACCAAATCAGCCGTTTTCTGAAAAATAACCGACTACCCTACACCACCACCCACCATACTTGGGGCTTCGGGTGGACCCCTCTTCGGCACACCAAAACCAAAACAATAGTCTTGGAGTCCTGCTAGGTTTTCAAGATTGTAAGTCCAATCAAACTTAACCAGAACTCCCTGTTCTGGTGCTTAGGAGCACAGCCAGATCAGTACCCAATAGAACTAGACAGTGCCACTGAATGACCCCTTTCAGTGCACCCCAACAAAACTAACTACTTCCAGGCTCATGGAATACATCATGATCCCTACTGTTCTTTTTAGGCTATTAGAGAGGAGATTTATTACTTCTAAGTCATTTTGTCTTTTATAACCTCTATGTCTTAAATGGAATTTTGTTAATTCTTTTTAGGCCATTCCTAAAGTCATTCTAATGATTCTCCTACTTGTTCTTATGTCCATTTTAATTATCTTTCCAAGATTAATACATATATACACTCATATATATATATATGTGTGTGTGTGTGTGTGTGTGTGTGTGTGTACTAATCAAATCTTAAAATACTTAACATTAGTACAGGGCCTGATTCTGAGTTGCTATTCTTATTATTATGGTATGCTGTCAATTATCAAGTTTTCTTTTATTAATTAAGTCTCATATCTTTGCATAAATACATCTAGGGGTGTTTGATGTTTCCAGAGTAGTACGTCGACAAATACGGGTTAATCCCATTGAGAAAAGTATTTTAGAATAACAAAGATTTATTGTTAATTATTGAGAAGAAATGTGAGAGGGATGATGTTTAAAACTAAATCTAAAAGATAAAAAAACAAATAGATTAATTAAAACCTAGGGCTTCAAATCTATTTACATAGAATTGAGAATAAACGATCATGTTTATTCCCTTCCTCTCTATTGATCTAAATAACTTGATTTAATAATTTTTATCCACATAAGAACAAACTATATGCTAAAATATGCATAATAAAATATCAAGATTAGGAGTAAAAACACATGAACCAAGTTAAATCAGATGATATATAATGAAATTGAGATTATATACACAACCCCCAATTAAATCTTTCTTATGCGTAGACTAGAAAGATGAACTCAATGTTAGTCTATCAAAGTTTATCGATTTTATGAGTGATTTATGGAATATACATTTAACTTACATACTCATTGCATTAAGCACAAAGGGAAAGAGAAGAAAAACATGATCACACATTCCAATCTACATAAACTTCATCTCTACCCTAGATCTAGAGAATTAGCCAAGCATGATAACATAAAACATTAAAATAAAAGAGGAAGAAAAAGGAGAAATAGAAGACATAATGAAAGAAAAAAAAATTTTATTAAATAGAACCTGGTTACAATGTTGATCTTCTAGAACTTTCAAAATACAGAAAGGAAAAGAGTCTAAAACCTAGATGGGAGTCCCTAGATCTACGTAAGGGGTCCTTTTATAGGCTTATAAGGACTTCCTTACGTCGGAGACAAATTAGAATACAAAATTTAATCTTTAATTTTGAATATAAGATATTTACAAGTCAGAATCTTATCCAAAGAAAATCGAGTCAAAAGTATCTAGTGTGGGCACTTAGGAGGCGTCAAATCTGCATCTGGGTGCCTGGGAGGCGTCCATTTCATCCAAGCACGTTGAAAATGTATGTTTGACCTCCTGATGTAGCTCTAGAATTTTCTATACAAAAATATCTTTTTTTCTGACACAATTATTCTTTTTCCTTTTATTTTGTGTAAAATCTTTCTAAGTCCTCAAGTTTTGTAAACTTTGCATTAAACACCTCGAGTAATATTATTTATATACAAAATAGACAAATATGGGAATAAAATGTGCATGAATTATGAGTTAATTAGTGTTGAACGCTGTAAAAGCTGGCGTTCAACGTTAAACGCTAGTATCCCAAGCATTTAACACTCTGGCCACCCCCACTGCACCATAATCAATTATCCCTAGTGTCCATCTATATCAACTTGCCAGAAAGCCAATTAGAGGTCTCAGTCACATGTAACAACTTCTACATGCATCAGAAACCAACTGAAAATCCACTAATGCTATCATGGCAAGAAAACACATGGAAACTCAGTGCAAGGATGTAGAACATTGGAGACTAGGTGTTCAATGTTAAATGCTGGTATCTTAGGCGTTTTACACTCTGTCATCCAATACTGCACTAAAATCTATCATGCTCTTTAATTCCAAAACCAATAAGGGATTACTAGCAATTCTTAAGGCATATAAATTACAGCATGTATGCTCAAAGACTACTATCAATTAATTAAATTATTCAAAACAAGGGAACACAAGGCAATGGTGTTGTATGCTCCTTCCTGGGCGTCCAACATTGAATGCCCCAGAATTGACATTCAACAGACTAAAAGCTCTCCTGCAAAAAAAATCTTCCCTTAGGACATGCAATTCCGACCTAAATATCATGCAACCATTAAATAGGAGGAGAGGGGCACCCAGTACACTAAACTACACCACCAACCCAACTATAAAACACTGGAAATAATTCTAAAGGGGCGTGTACTTTGTTTTGAGACCCAACTCATGTAAGGCATCTCCTCCCACGATCCAGAGCTTCTCTCCTTCATCCTCAGGCCAAGCTTGACCTCTGAAACGGCCAGAGATCGTCGGAGCTCAACTGTCAGGCCACAACCACCTTTACACACTAAGGAACCCATCTCTCTTCTTCTCTTCTTCCTCTCATCTTCATCTCTCTCTCTCTCTTTTGCCGAGCACCCAAACCAAACTCCCCTAGGACTTCCCCAGCTTTCGGGGAAGAGCTGGAAGAGGAGAAGAAAATCCATCCCGACGTGCACCCCTATTCCCTATATGTATAGGCAGCTTGACTTTTTACATGCATCTTCAAAATGTTGTACGCCTCTCAACATGCATTCAATGTCAAACACATGGATTCGAGTGTCCAACATCTTAGGCACAAAAATCTCATGCAAGTGTTGAACGGTTTATATCTAGGGTTTTACATTAAATGCTTCTATTGTCAACGTTCAACACAATAAAAAGCGAGAATTCATTATTTCCGGTATAGAACGCCTATAAGCCATCGTTTTATATTAAACACCACACCCCAAGCATTCAACAACTCAGAAATCCTAAATTAAATTTCTGGCTTAAATTGTTGCCTAAAATTCAAAATGTTACATTAAGTCACTCAAGGACTCAAGTCCCTAACCTTGTCAGCACTTAACAAGGCAAAACCACCAAAAAGTACTCGGACCTCAACCTTAGTAAGTTGTTCATGATCCTAGAGGTATCACCTCGTCCTTGGAAGGTGTAGATATTCCATTTTCGCATTTCCTAGAGTTTACTTAGGATAGGAATCCTCGAGGTACCCTAGATCACATGGCTAAGGATCTCTAACCTTTTTCTAGATTTTTCCATGAATTTTTTGTGTTTTTCTAGGTTTTTAATACATCTCAGTGGATTAAGATAAAAGATTGGAGATAAACAGTAAAAGAATAGGATGTTGTCCATCGGATAGGCGACAAGACTCGTTACCACTTGAAGTGGCGACAAGTTTTTTGAGCGCCTATTCAGTAGGTGACTATAATCCTAGGTCTTCTCTCTCATATAATTTGTCATCCTAGACCCTAATATAACATATGAGATATTTATAAATGTTATCATGATTTTCCCATATTTATTATAATTTCTATAATTTTCCAACATTTAAATAATATGTACTTATCATATAAATCATATAAATGGCAAATAAGTTCAGAAAATTATTGAAATTTCGATGACTTGATAATTAAGATCACTTATCTTTATTTTTACCAAAATTGAGATTTTATGATAAGTTATAACATTTTAATGTTATAGCTTATATTTAATTCATGATAATGCCAAGAAATAAAGATAAAATCTAAAACATCCAATTGATTGTATTTTAAATCAAATACATCTTCGATTTTAATTGAGTTTTCTTATAATTATTAAATATTTGATTTACAAATCCAATTTACTTAACATTTTAAGTGAATCTTGAATTTGGAAATTAATTTAAAATATCTTCAATTACGAGTATGATTTTTCAGAATTGATTTAGTCAATATTTGATAATAGATTCGTGATGGATATTTTCTGATCTTATTTTTTTCCAAAAATTCCTTTTTAGTCTCTCGATGTCGCATGCATAGGCGACTAGTTTACGTGGTAGATTTCATGCCAGCTAGCTGTCGATTCATTGCGTGCGGGGCATCCAGGGTCGATCGCCTAGTCGCCTCTATGAGCGGCGATTGGATGATTCTGACACCTGTCCTATAGGCGACTAGATCCAAGAAGAATTTTTTACCATATTTTGCGAGATTAATCCTGGTCTTTGATCTATATCTTGTCTTTGACGAGATCTGAAGCATCCAAACTCTATAAATAAACCCCCTAGGTGTTCAACCCAAGGGAGGCACATTTTAAATTAATCCTAAGGAGCTAATGGAAACCTTAGAGAGCTTGAGAGAGGGAGAGAGAGAGCTTCCTGTCCGTCCTCCATGTCCAATCATGGACCCACTAGAGATTACTCTGTCCAAGCCAAAGCGTGCCTCCGGAGCTCCGTAAACCAACCTCCAATTCCTCATCCACTTCAAAGCGTACGAGGGTGAAGGGAGTATTTCTTCTAATTACACATTTTTCTTATTCATATAATCCTTTGCTTTCATTAATATAGTCCATGGCATATGCATGCGGGGACAACCCCTGGTTAGTATTTAGTTTGTTTATTCATGTTATTCTTTATTCTTCTGACATTGTTTATTACACCTCGGTCTAATTCAAAATTTTCTTTTTTTTGTTATTTGTTTTGAAGGGAAGGACATAGTACATAGTACGAGGATGCCGTTGGGCGACATTCTGTCGCTGACCTAGTGAATCGAGAACCTACATTATCACAACTCCCACAATCTCCCCAAGGTACCTTGTCAACTGGCGAAAATGAATCGACAAGTGATGATTACAAAAAACTATCAACGTGAGTGGACACGACAATAATTTTACAACACTCTCAAAAATCCATCCACAGAAAGTGACGATTACGGTGGGACCGGTTTAAGCCAACTCCCGTGCTTTGTAAGTCGTTCTTCCCTTTTCTTTTATTTATTGTTCATTCATTTTCTTAGATTTAGGTGTTGTTTTTGGTCTAGAAGGTCGTGCATTTAGGACTTTCACGGTGCCCAGATCATAAATTGGTTTATATACGGCAAAAATCTTCCTGTAAATTCAACCGCCTGTCTCTCAAGCGTCGTATCTCCCCGCCTCTTTAGAGGGCGACATATAACGGCGTCGTTTTAATAGGCGACTAAATCTGCTGATTATTTTTCTACAAGCCTTTAGTTTTTTCCTATTTGTGTTGGTTTTATTTAGGCCTACAGTAGCAAAATAAAATCAAATAATATCTTGTCCAGTGTCTTTTTTAAAATTTTAATGGTTTTTAGGTTTGTATTTCATCCACCATTAGGGTGGAAACTATTTGTTTTACAATAAAGTTAGAAGTTCCTTAAGAAAAATTTCTTTCTAGTTAAGAACAATCAAATTGGGTAAATCAGGCCAGTGCAAGCCGCTCTTCCATGCCCTATTCGGTTGCTATTGTTAGATTGATAACTTAAGGTGTTCTAAGGTATTATTTTTGACTCCTCTCTTCTTCCTGAGTCAATAATAAACCTTGATAGAGGTTTCATATTTTATTGTTTCCTATTTATTTACTGCTTTTATGGTTTGTTAGGAAATGATCCTAAGGACAGAATCGTAGGTTGTGGGCCCCTCTATAGAGAGACAAACCCTCAGCCTAAGCCCTCTTTACAAGGCTTACTAGAGGTCTAAGAGTGGTACCTTACAATTAAGATCCTACTATGTAACCCTAGAATTTTGCTATAGGAACCCAACAAATCAAGAGAACACAAGTTAATTAACCCACTAATTAACTATTTTAACAAGTAAAATCTGCATTCTAATTTGAAAATTGTTTGCATAGATAAACTTGTTTGAGGGTTCTACCTAGGGCATATTCTGGCTATTGGAACAGACAAACAACTGAGCCGTCTGTCTTATTGGTGCCATAGTTCATCGCCACTCTAATTGGCGACGAGTCCTGACGCCACTACCAACAGTGACTTTAGGTAGACAACGTCTTGAATGCCTTATTTGCAAGATGTTTGGCTGTGATTGCTGTAACAGGTTACAGGATTTTCTCAGAATAGTCCTAGGTCTGTATTTCCTTTATTAAACAAAGCTGTAAACATATTTTTTTTCTTGTATTTCGTTAGAAGTTGTAATTTTTTTTCTTAGATTCCTATAATAGGTTAAAAGTAGTGTTTTAAAGAAGTCTGTAATTCCTCTCTATTTTAAGAGTCTATAACTACTACAGTGGAGAAGAGCCACAAAAGGAAGGACAGTCAACAATGTCAAAAGCATACTATTCTCACAACAACTACTCTGACACGTCAAGCATGAGTCAAACAAGCAGTCTAATAAGTCGATATGGGCGCAACATTTCGAGCCTATACGGAAGTCAGTCGGCTGAACAAGCTAGAGGAGGGAGTAGCTATACCCAATCATGGAATACCCCTTTGACCATCTACTCACACACATTACCTGAAGGGGGAATCAACCAAGCTCAATCCATGGCCCACTATCACCTCTCAAACCCACAAGTTTTAAACACCCATGGACCCTCTCCCTTAAACTATCTCTAGGGCCCATTAGCCACCCCTCACATGGAAAATACACATACAATGCCATCGAGCCCACCAGTTAATTTCTCTATTCATGACCTAATTACACAATCTCCTACTCCATATCCTGCTTCTAGCCAACAAACTATATGGATTCCACCAAGCTACCACTCAAATCCATACTTGGGGGCAACTCAATAGGTGCCACCATTCTATACAATGGCTCAACCCTTCTTCCCTCCTCAACTCGACACCTCATTGCAACAACAGTTTCAATAATTCTAAAGGTACCAAGGCCAGGGACAGTCTGTCACTCCAGGGTTGGATGTTAAAAAGATGATATCAGAAGTACTAACGGAAGCAAGGGTTACATCTAAGGCATCGGTCGGCTTTGACACATCAAGATTCCCTCCTATTGTCTTATTGTTCGGATTTAAGCTACCTAAGACGCCAAAGTATGATGGGACAAGCGATCTAAGAAGTCATCTGACTACATTCACTATGGATGCCCTGCCTTATCAACATGACAACGGGCTGACTGTTTGTCTGTTCTTCAAGAGCTTGTAAGGAGAAGTGTTGAGCTGGTTTAACACCCTTATGGCATGCGACCTCAGTGACTTCAAGATTGTGTTGGACAAATTCCTACAACAGTATATCCACCGGATCCAGCACAAGCCCACCATTGCGGACCTTCTTGCTGAGAAGATGAAACCGAAAGAAGATTTCACCACATACGCCAGCCGATGGAGGGACATGGCTACCAGATCAGAATGTCGTATCCCTGAAGAGCAAACGGTTGAAGTCATCGCCCAAAACACCACTAGGACTCTAAGAGCGGGCTTACTGATGGGAAACTTTAGCACATGCTCCCAGTTGTACGATAGAGCAACAAGAGTCCTCCGTAACAGGAAGGACTTACACTTCTTGGAGTATGAAGGAAAAGGCCAGAAGAAGACCATAGGCTACTCATATGAAGGGATTACAAGTGATATGACCTAGGTCTCCATCCATCAAGGACATTCGGGACTACTAATCCAACATCAGGAGCAGCTAGTACAGTCGGTGCCATATTAGGGGCAGCCAGTGCACTATCGGCCACAACTACATTAGGGGCAATGCCAACGTCAACCATTGCCACAACCAGTTCAATGACAGCCCCAATAATATCAACAACAACAGCAACCCCAGTACCAGCAACCTCCCACTCACCAAGAGTACGTCCAACAGGGGCAACAACAGAATCAGAAGGTCTACCATGTTGTCCCACAACCGTAAAGCTACCACGAAGTTGAAGGGCAAGACCAAGAACCACTCCCAGCACCCCTCAACCATACTTTTGGAATGCTGGAAAGGAGTAAAGAGCCCTTGCCCAACTATTCAACTACCTACATGGAGGTCGAAGAAGACAAGTCGATAATCCCTGAGTTGGTAACTGCTGAATGCGCACAAATAGATCCTAAGGATGAAGAGGAGCTAGGCACATCAACAGTGGACTTAAATGAATTATGGGAAAATACAATAGGTGAATCGGTCTATGACAAATACAACGACCAGGATGACGACACTTGGGACAGCCAACAGGTCCAAGAAATGCTGATCGAAGGTACCATAGCTTACATCAGCCAAGGGCCACTGCTGATACAAGATGAGCCTACCCAAACACAGGACCTAGAGGATGTGCTACTAGGTTATGACGAGTACGCTGTTGCAAACTGGTATGACATGAATAATACAGAAGACCTGCTACTAGTCTATGATGAGTACATCAACACAGACTGGTATGACCTAGAGACTGCAGTCAATGCTCTCTACCGACAGATGTGCTCATTGCAAGCTGCCCGCGCACTGAACACTCTCTACCAACACCCTCAAGTGAACCATGTGAGAGTCAGCTCTCCGCTTAAGCCTCTGGATCCTACAAAGAAGAAAGAGCCCACCAGGGACATACACGAATACCTTGGTCGAGAAGACAACGGCGGCCATATTCTGAGAAGAAATGAAAGCCTGATACAGTTATCACAAGGAAACAGAGCCTCCAAGGGCACGTCTGAAGAGTTAAGTCAAGATCAGTCCAATTGTGACCCTGACAAGGCAAACACTAGACACAAATCAAAGGAAAAGCACCAAGATGTGCCTACAACAAAGCTCATGTCCTCAACACCATGGGCAAGCTCCTACACCCGTCCCACAGGTATACCCCTCCATTTAGGGAGGGAAATAAGAAACTCGACCGAGCCCAACTTGGGGCAAGGTCATTCATCAAAACTTATAACTAAAACATTAAATTCTTTCTTTGTCATTTCCTTCATCTTTGTTTCTTTTGCTAGGTTAGATTTAACAATAGCAATAAACAATAATAAAGATGAATGATGAGTGTAAGTCACACACCTGACCAATTAATCTATTAATCAAAACTACCAAAGTATTATCTATGGTTATCCTTACGTAGAGACTGTAACACCTAGGGAAGATTTGCCCGATGGGTAGGACGACTTGAAGATCTCCTCAGATTCGTGGAAGTTACATGTATTTTAGAAGTACACCCTTCAATCAACATGTTAAAAGCCTAAAAGTGGACCTAAGACCTAGTACCAGCTAAGGAAGAAAATTATCTTCTACGTACATAGAAAGGAAGCTGAGCGACTAAGGTGACCTAAGTCTTTCCCTATCTACACATACATTCGCATGGAGAGATAAGAGTAAAGCAGACTCAGAGCTTAGGCATATCATAAAAGCTGCTCGCCTTATACAACATGGCCTCCTAACATAAGTCTAAGAAGACAGTGATGGAGGAGCGCGTCAAAACCATACAACTTAGAAAGCACCCAAAAGAGGAGAGTGCAAGAAAAATAAGGTACGTTGCCATAGCATAAGTTCGAGAAAGTAGTGATGGACGAGTACTCAAAATGGGGTGAGATAACTGACGAATAAGTAGATGTGCCATCAAAGTATAAGTTTGAGAAGGCAGTGATGGGCGCACATTTATAGAAAAATAACCTGAAAGAGGAACCCCAAAAGAAAACGGAAAGAAAAAGAAAATTGAAAGCCAAAATCCTTGGGTAAGCTACAGGCGTATTAGGGCCAACCATCGGTGAATGGCATAAAAGCTATAGCCAACGTTGAGAGTCTACTGAGCCTAAAGTTTCCCTCACTCTTCCGCACATAGGCAAGGGGCAAGAAGCCCTTAGAAACTCAGGGACTAAGTAAATAAGGGAGGTAATAATCAACTAAGGCTAGTACGAAGTCCTAAGTCCTCAAAAGACCAAGGCATGATGAAAGGGATAACTTTCTCACCTTGGATAATACAAGATAGTAGTGCTAAATGCATAAGAAGGAGGGTTGTGACTACACTCGTCATCATCATCAATCAATTAAAAAAATCCCAAAAAAAAGCAAAAAAAAGAAGAAAATTCAAAAGTCTAAAAAAAATTTAAAAATCCAAAAAACCAAGAAAAATATAAAAAATACAATAAGTAGTGCCATCCACCTTACCTACAAGTAAAAACATAGTAAGGAAACTAGAACTAGTCTAGCTAGTGATGCAACCATCGATCCACCAGATTTGGAGTTAAATGTTCTACTCAAGCGTGCCTTCATGGCTAGAGTGCATTTTGCCCTACAAAGACATTGCCTCGCAATGATCTTAAAGCATCCACGGATAACTCACTATCGGCGTCCACTAGGCTTCGATTTTCCATCTCCCAGCTGAGGCCAAGACTAATTCCCTCCATCTAGTTTCAAACATAGGGGAGTAAAGGATAACACTACAATACTTTTCCTAGGCAATATAGCCAACCCCTTTAGGATAGAAAAAGGTACGCTTTTGATTACTAACATATTTATTAAGTATGCAGGTATAATCTCCCACCACATGTTAGTACAATAAGCCCCACCGTGGCACTACATCAAGTCCTACCATGGTGGTATACAAAGTCCCACAGAAAACGGACTCCCACCTTTGGAGTCTTAACCGTGTACATGGACACACGGCCCTAACTAAGAGACAAAACCTCAGTTTGGCAAAGGAAGGGTTCACTCCATTACTCGGTTCTTTATTAATAGAACTCCTTTAGTTATCAAGTCGAGTTGTGGGATGACAGTCCTTTCCTGAGAGTACAGGTCATACTCGAAGACGGAGAACACTTGACCACAACTAATTGCATCCATACATTCTGCATGTCTATATGATTAGGGACTACCCGTACCCTGCCAGCCTAACCTGCCATATGGATCATTCATTGCATTGAGTGATGGCCCTTGCATTTGCATTTGTTTGCTTGAATCATGCATCAATGCATTTAGGAACCATGCATTGGAAGTGGAGTGCTGATAGAGCAAAGTTCTTCAAGTGTGTTAGAAACCCTTAGAACATGTGATCCTCTTAAAGCCCAATCATGTTCAACCTATTGTAACATCTGTGCTTGGATTTTTCCATTTTAATATAAACCATGGATTTCTTGTAATTATTTGTTATGGTTTATTAATGGTAAATCCAATTTGTG
>JAMKQA010089993.1:0-11977 GCA_024699735.1 Posidonia australis
TGCATGATTTACTTCATGTTTTGGTTTTCCTTGTCTTCCATAATAGATTAGGTGGCGACTCCGTTTTTATTTTGCTTTTTCGACGTGATTTTGCCGACCGATTTCGCATTCATTTGCGGAATCATCTCGCCGGCATGGTTACAATAGGAAACAAGTTTTCTTTTGGTTTTGCCGTGCTTGTTTGTAGTTGTGTGTTTTGGAGGCGCGTACTGGGTGACTTAGATGTCACTCACGCGTGCTGTTTGGTTTTTAGGTGCAGACTGCGTGCAGCCAGGTTCCGGTGCAGGAATTGGAGCTTCTAGCCGTGCATCGAGATCCTTGAGGTGAGCCTTAGTTACAGTCCCTTTTGTTCTGTAATTTTGTGTAATTAAGCTTGTGATACTGTTGTTTGGTAGTGTGCCCGGGAGCGGGGCGTTACAGGTAGCTTGTGAACAACTGCACTTTTACTCCTCTTGTGCAATCGTCACTTCACTAGCCCCAAATATTTCTAAGGAAGACTTAGGAAATCATTTATCTAAGCACTTGTCGGCTACTGTGGATTGGGAGGTCCATGATTTCACAGTAGGTAAGTTCCTACTCAAATTTCCTTTGACCTCAGCTCATGATGAAGCTTTAAAGCTCTAAGGTTCCTCTCTAGTCTCTCTTCCTGCATCCTTTGCCTCATGGTCCATTCATTCTTGTTTGGTGTTAGTAGTACAAAAGGAAGGGTTTTGGATCATACTTGAAGGGATCCCTAACCACCTATGGAGTATTGAAATGTTTAATAGGATGGTCAAAGACTTTGCTGACCTTGTGGAAGTTGATCATAGTATAGATCAAGCTAGATTTCTGAGATATGATATAATTTTGGTTAAACTTTTCCCAAGTAAAGACCTCTCTAATGTCCACTTCTTCTCCTTTGCTAATAAGGTATACCCGATTTGTTATGTCAAGAGCTGGGATATTTGCGCCTCTTCGTCCAACAAAGGCATAAATCCTTCTTCTTTCCCTACAAGCAAATCCTCAGGTAAGAATCCTTTAAAAGCATCGAGTAAGCCCTTTAAGAATAATTGGAAAGGAATAAAACCTAACTGAACCATCTGACTGGGTAATCATGTTTGGAAGCGTTCTGTTGGGACCTCTAAAGAAATTATTGCGAACCCTGCTGTTGCTAACAAGACCTTTCTCTCGAATTCCAACCCTTCATCCTCCCCTCTTTTTGGTAAAGACCTCGCCAGTAGCACTTTCTTTGGATCAAGATTGGACAGTAGTGTAACGAATTTCCAAACTGATCTACCTGCCCCTGCTAACTCCCAGTGTGTACTTAATGTTCCCAGAGAGGGTGCACACCCCATTCCTGTGCCTTCATATGTCCTACAACCCCTATTATAGTGGGTCGTTGATCCCAATAATGTGTTGGAAACTGTCACCTCTACATACAATGCTACTGAGAAGAGATTTCGTAAGGGAACCAAAGACAAACTGAAAAAAATGTTGGAGATGCTAGAGGCTATGAATGAAGAGGAACTGGTGATCTTTGAAGACAATCAAACTCCAAGGCAGGATTCTACTCAGGCTCTCACCACAGGTATGCTCAAAAAATTACTTTTGAATCATGTTGTAAATATAGCTAATAAGGAAGTTGATGTTTCTAGTGGTGATAGGGTTGAACTTGTTTCTCCTCCTAAAAAAGTATTTCAATCCTCTGAGATTAATGATTTAGAGCAGAATGAGGAGTTAGAAATTGCCAATAACGTTTTATCATGGCCCTCTTATGCTGATTTTAATATTTTTTCTGGGAAAATTGGTATTAAGCTAAAGGATAACATCGAAGCAAAACTATTCCTAGACAAAGTCAGAGACTTACACTCGTTATGCCCCACTGATTTGGATGAAAATAACAAGTGTGTGGAGAGTCTTAGGGCTCTCTATTTAGCGTAAAATTTTTAACAACGATTATTCTAGCTTGGAACATTAGGGGACTAGGTCACAGCAATAGATGAAGGGTAGTAAGAAATTTGATTAGGAATGCTAAATGAGATATCCTTGTTCTCAGTGAAACCAAACTTGAATCTCTTTCCCATTCTGCTATGCATATCATAGGGGGGAAGACTAGACAGTTGGGAAGTTTTACCCTCTGAGGGTGCATCGAGGGGTATATTAGTTGGATGGAATGGATCCCTATTTAGTAAGCTAAATGTAATAAAAAAGAAATAGCCTTTTTGTCAAATTTTGTAACAACTTTGACACATATGAATGGTGGTTGTCAGGGGTCTATGGGCATTGTATTGAGAGTCAGAAGCAATCGTTTTTAGAAGAAATAGGAGGCGTGGGCCAAATATTTGGGGATAAATGGGTGCTTGGGGGAGATTTTAATATCCCAAGATTTGCATAAGAACACTCAAATAGACCAAGAGTATCTTCAATAATGACAAAATTTAATGACTTTATTGTAGATTGTAAACTGATTGACTGCGCACCAAAAAACTATTTGTACACCTAGACAAATAATCATACCTTACCCGTTATGGTGCGACTTGATAGGTTTCTCATCTCGTCGGGATGGGAAACACATTTTCCTAACGTAAACTGTATGGGTAAAACATGCACCACATCAAATCATTTACCAATTAGTTTGAATACCAGTTTTATTCTTGGGGCCTCCTTGAAATTCTATAAGTCTTGGTTGGTGATAGATGGTTTTACTGATGTGGTTGAGAAAAACTATAGGATAACCTTTACAAACTCAAATCCTGTGAATATTTTAGCCTACAAGTTAAAAAACCTAAAGTGGGCAATCAAAAAATGGATACTTGCAAAAAAGATTAGAGAGACAACAAATTTCTTGAAGTGGAATACAAGATTGCTGTAATTGACCACTTGGCAGAAAATAGTCCACACATGGTAAGAAATTGGGAACAACTTCAGAAATTACAAAAAGATCATCACCATTTACTATTAGAATAAGAAATCTACTGGAAGCAGAAATCAAGAATACAATGGTTAAAAGAAGGTGATATGAACACTAATTTCTTCCATAAAATCATAAACTCCAAGAGGACGAAAATTACTATATCATCTATCCTGATTGATAGTACACCTATAGATTCCCCTATAATTATAAGAAATGCTTTCGAATGTTATTTTTTTAGGTTGTTTAATAATAATAGAAAAGGATATCCTGTTGAGTTGAGGTGGGATACTTTATTCCCAAATAAAATCACAAACCCTGAGAGACTTACAGTTAGCATCATAGAAGATGAAATAAATAGAAGTTTGTTCAGTTTTGTTGGAGACAAATCCCGAGGACCAAATGGTTTCCTAGTGTGCTTCCTTCAACACTTTTGATACCTGATAAAATTTAACTATCTTGAGATGGTCAAACATTTCTTAAATAACCCTGACCTTATGGTCTTGAGAGGTATAAACTAGGCTTTCATTGCACTCATACACAAAAAAGATAAGGATCTTAGGGTGCAGAACTTCAGATCTATTAGCTTACTCAGTAGTATTTACAAGGTATTATCTAAATGCTTGGCTAATAGGCTATGTCCTATTCTGGATTCTTTTATTGATAATAGTCAATGTGCCTTTTGCCAGGAAGAAGCACAACAAACTGTTTCCTAGTTGCTCAGGAAACCTTGCGTTTCATGCATAGTTCAGAAACACCATGTTTTGTCTTAAAATTAGATTTTGAAAAATCCTTTGACAACATCAATTTGAGGTTTCTGTTAAATACACTTAAAGACATAGGATGTGAAGATTTGTGGATATCTTGGAATTAAGTCTGCATCTCATTAGCACAATTCTCAATTTTGATAATTGGTGTCCCAACAAGATTATTTAGAGCATAAAATGGTTTAAGGCAAGGAGACCCGATCTCTCCTCTCTTATTTATTATAGTCACACGTGTATTAAATAAACTGTTATGCCATGGGCTTCAAAATAATCTAGTCTCGGGGATCCAATTCCCTAGGAACGGGCCACAAGTGCTTAACATAAAATTTGCAAATGACACTATCATCTTCTTATCACCATCCATGGAAAACATAGTCAACGTTAAGAGGATTCTTGCATGTTTCTAGGTCTGTTTTGGCCTTAAAATAAATTACAAAAAATCGACACTTACAAGGATAGGTGTAACTCTGGAGAAAACCAGTAGAAGCTATAAAATTCTAGGATGTATGCAGGAATCTCTTCCCATAAAATATTTGGGACTGCCACTCCACTACAGGAAGGCCTCATATAGTGATTGGTCTCCTATCTTAGATAAAATCACCTCAAAGCTTGCTACTTGGAAGGCTAAGTACTTATCTATGGGTGGTAGACTAACATTGTTGAACATTGTTCTTTCAACTATACGAACTTACTACCTGTCGGTGTTGCACTTCCCCACTAGGGTGGAGCTAGAATTAGATCGATTAAGGCGTAGATTCTTGTGGAGTTCCTCTTTAGCAAATAAAAAAGGATACCACCTAGCCAAGTGGGAGTTTTTGTGTAGGTCAAAAAGTAATGGGGGTTGGGCTATCATAAACCTTAGATTGTTTAATGTTGCATTAAAATGTAAACTTTTATGGCAACTTCTATCAGACAACTCAAAATATATGTGGCTTAGCCTAATTAAAGCAAGGTACTACCGCATTTTTAAGGTAGGAAGTCTTCAGAATATTCTGGATAGTAAGGGATCACCACTTTCGGAAACATAAAAACAATTTCACAATTCTCAATGTTTTTACAAGGTTTTCCTTGAACAATGATGAAAATACAATATTCTGGGAAAATAAATTGATGGGGGATTTTTTGATTAAAAATAGACTCCCTGAACTGTTTTTGATTTGTAACAAGAAAAAAAGTAGTGTTAAGAGGATGTTGAGTAAATATACCAACTCCTTTGACTTCCTGTTTAAATTAGAAGATACAAGATCATTAGATATTGAAACTCTACAACAGTAGCTAGACAAATTGTCACATATAATGAATAGAATAAATCTTAATGAGGAGGAGGACAAAATAAATTGGTTACTTACTTGTAACAAAAATTTCCCTGTTAAAAGTTGTTATGGAAAATTAACTAATGGAGGATTAAGAACCAGGCTATATCACACTCTTTGGAAAACCATGACTCCCCCGAAGATCAAGCTTTTTATCTGGTTAGTTGTTAATGATAAAATTCTTTCAAAAGAAAACTTAGGAAAAAAAGGGACAGAAAGGCACTACAAACTGCTTGTCTTGTGCTATGAGAAATGAAAGTGTGAGGCATATCGTAATGGATTGTTCTATTGCATAGAAAATTTGGACTTTCTTTTCATTTGACTCCGCAATCATGCTTCATACAAAGTTGGAAGATTGCCTATTCTTGGATAATTGCATGAAATTTTCTAAGAACCATAGTCTTTAGGCACTACTCGTGCCAGCAGTGTGGTGGAATCTTTAGTTACAGAGAAATAATCTGATCTTCAAAAACTCAACTAAACCTATACCTTACATTATATCTAGTATCATTTTGCTGACAAAATTTTAAGCAGAAAATGTGACTACTGGTTCATGTAACGAAGAAATCACTCAAGCTTTGGAAAGAGTGCAGAATGAATGGAAGGTGGACCAGGCTCATTAGGCTGCATAGTCCATTGCATCATCTATTGGACTCGCATCCCGTCTTCTGGCCCTCCTGCTCCTGTTGTTGTCCAACCAAGCGTTATCCAACTCGCATCCTGCATACGACCCTCTCTATCTGGGGTCTGGAAATGATATTTAGCAGTTAATATGAAAAGTGAAACCTTAGGATGATTTGTATTTTTATCACTTCTTATACATTTCGTGGACATTATTTAGTCCCTATGGGCAATTTTGTACACCTTCAAAATTTTGGACATGTTTCTCACTTGGCGGTGGATTCTTAACCAAGTGAATTTTTAAATATTAGTATAAATGATAACTTACCAGTTTCAAAAAAAAAACTCTCAAACGATCCACCACAAATTCTAAAAAGAAGTCTACACCTATTAGTTCTGAGACAAGGTTGCACAGCCAAAAGGTGAGAAGATGAACTGACTCAGTTTCGAGACATGGTCGCACAGTTGAGTGGTTCGATAAACTTAGGATGCCGTCATATTGAAGTCTCAGACATGGAGGGTCAAGCCAGGGCTATGTGTCGTAGCTGGTGTCGAGACCTGTTAACCATGTAGAGTGACACTTCAACGAGGCAAAAACTAATGGAAATAAAAGAATAATTAAAGAATGTTGTCATATTGAAGGCTCAGGCATGGAGGGTCAAGCTAGGGCTATGTGTTGCAGTCGGTGTTGAGACCATGTCAATCATGTAGAGTGACCTTTCAAGCCATAACTAAGGTAAATAAAGAGATAATTGTTGTGACTTCTTGTTTGAGAGCTTACTCGGATTGGAATAAAATAAGATAGGTTTGATTTGATTGGACTTTAGGAGGATCACACGTTCTAAGGGTTTCTAACACTCTTGAAGAACATTTCTCCATCAGTGCTCCACTTCCAATTCATGGTTGCTAAATGCATGGATGCATGATTCAAGCAAACAATAATACAAATGCAAGGTCAACATTCAATATACAATGAATGGTCCATATGGCAGGTTCGGCCAATGGGGCACAGGTGGTCCCTAGCCTTATAGACATATGTAAGATGAGTTTACGCAATTCGTTGTGGTCAAGTGTTTTCCATCTTAAAGCTTGACCAATACTTTGAGGAAAGGACAGTCATCCTACAACTCGACTTGGTAAGTAAAGGAGTTCAATGAAAAATGAATCGGGTGAGGAAGTGAATCCTTCCTTTGCCAAACCGGGGTTTGCCTCTTAGTCAGAGCTATGTGTCTGTGTATAAGGTTGGGACTGCAAAGGCGGGAGTTTGTTCTCAATGGGACTTTGTAACCATGCCGGGGACAGACTCGGGACTTGGCACTAAGGTCAAATACACAAGGATCGGCAAAGTCACGGCAAATCGATAAAATGCAAGAATAAAATAAAAATGCAGGAGTCACCACCTAGTCTATTTAAATAGAAGACAAGGAAAACCATAAAAGAATCATTTGAATCATGCATATAAAAACCAATGGAAAAGGTCTTGGTAAACCAAAAATAGGTAAGGATCCCTGTTACGCATTAGGAAGGTATTAGGCACCCTCGTGCGCCCGATAAATCAGTCTTTTATAGGTTTCTCATTAGCTTATGAAATGTCGACTTTTCAACCTTTTCTGTACGCACGAGGGCGATATGCCATGCCATGCTAATGTGAGCGGTGTCTTATGCTAGATAAAGGTGCATGGAGTGCAGGGGTGTGTCCTAATGCTCAAAAATATCACTCATGTAATGGGTCGAGTGTTGATGCAAAGATATTGTAGAAATAGATCAAGGTTCTAAATATTTCGAGTGATTTTTCATCCTTGCTTTACTACATGCCATATATGATCTAACATGCATAGAAATAGTTAAAAACAGGAAAGGGTCTTCTTGGATATACCAAGGAAGAAAGCCAGAGAAAACTGAAAGCAAATCGAAGCTAGAAATCATGCTAAAAACCATGCGAAAACTTACTGTGTGCTACTGAAAACAGCCTGATGCGCCTGTTAGGTGCGCCAGACTGGTGCTCCAGTCTAGTGTGCCACCTTTGTGCTCCTGTGTGAGCCAGAAAGATGTACTGGGGAAAAACAGAAATCCATGCAGTACAAAATCATATATAAATGCGCTCAGAAAATTATGCAATGTAAAGTTCTTCTAAAAATGGAAAGTACCCTTCAAAAATTAAAGACATGCAAATATGAGAAGCTCATGGATCTTGTGCTCAAGGGCTAGTAGCCTCACACAAGGTCACATCCTACTTATGCAGAATGAAAACAACAAGGTTCAGCCATGTTACTGGATCATGGGCTGATGCATAGAATCTCCATAGAGGAGCAAAGTGCAATCAGCCTACCAGATTTTGAACTATGGACTGAATGCTCAAGGGGTAAAGCAACTGGAAAAGAAACATCGGTTGTAGTTGAAATCATGCATGCACAATCATAAAATACCAAAGAATCATCACTGAAAGAACCATATTCAAAATCACTTAGGAAAACATACAGATAAGGATGCAAAAGAGGGTGATTTATTCTCTGATCTGTCTGGTGCACCAGAATGGTGCGCCAGAGTTGTGCTCTGATTTGGTGCGCCACTATGGTGCGCCGTATAGGTGCTCCAGAATGGTGCGCCTCATAAATTCTGGATCAGGCTGCAGTCTGATCCACATTTCTGGTTCAAATTCAGAGAGGTAACTTCTGTTTATTAAGCCCATTATGCAAAATGATAGAAACAACAATATGATGAGATGAAAATGAATAGAAAACCCATTTCTTTTATTTGATTAAAAAGCGAAATAAGACATGGGTTTATTACAGAAATGCTTATACAAGATCCTAAATAGCATGTATGAGATGATAAGCTCGACAAGACATATGCAAGCGATGAATATGTAAAGAAACATGTTTGTTGTATATGCAAGTGCAAATGCATGGATCATGGATCCTGGTGTAAAGAAATAGAGATGAAAAAAATAACAAAACCACTCATAGGAACTACATGATGAAGATTTTTTTTAACCCATGGATCCTGCATGCAAGACCTTTATCATAAAAATCTCTTATATACACAGCATAAATCAGATTATAAGTTAAATTCAAGGCATGCTTTATCTTGATGCAAAAGCTGGAATTAAAGAAGAAGGGAAAGAGGGGACCTACCTCCCATGGTGTTCCTTCTTGAGATATCAAAGATAAAGGGATCCTTGTTGCTTTAGAAGGGGTGGCAATGCTCCAAAATATATGGGAATGCTTGAGAGAAATGAGAATGGATTGCAGAAAACAGTAGATAGCTCGCACTAGGTCTTCTTAAGATGATAAGATCAGCTCTTCAAATCATCAAGGGAGGGGAGGAAATAGTTGCCTATGGATGCCTTTATATAGCCATTTCTCAAAGGGTAACTCCTAGAGAATACAAGGAGCCTCGTAAACAAAGAGCCTGGGAAGATTCCATGGCATATTCGTTGGCAGAGGTAACAGCCATGGGAGGTGGAAAGCCAGCAGCCAGCAGCTTGAGAAATGGCTATGTGCCAGCTTGGTGTGCCAGGTAGATGCGCCAGATAGGTGCACCAACCTAGTGCTCTAGCTAGGTGCGCCACTTCTGTTCTCCTGCTTGGTGAGCTAGCTAAATGCTCTACATTGGTGCTCTACCTTGGTGCTCTACCTTGGTGCTCCACCTTGGTGCTTTCCCCTACCTGTCTAGATTTCTAATTGGGCTGCAGGCCTGTTGCAAGCTTAGGGTTGGTCTGGCAAATGGGATTAGGTTTGCCACATCCAAAGCAACATCTGGAAAGCTTATCTATGAGTCACCTCAAAATCGGGGTGTCTACAGATGCCCCTCCCTAAGCGAGGTTGAGGGACGAAAGGAAGCAAGACTGATGCTCAGGGTTGACAAGATACCCCGATTTTGAGGTTACAGAAGGATGGTGTTTGTTGTAGGCAGTAAGTCACTTATTTGGCAGATGCACCGAAAGTCATGACTTGTTGCCAAATGCGAATGCAAATGCAAAATGCGACTGTTGATCTAAATGCTGGGGATGTGATGCTAATGCAAAAACAAATGCAAGAGCCGATCTGAAAGCCAATGCAAAATCGATGTGAATGTAAAGTAAGTGCCTGCAAGGTGATGCAATGTTGATGCTAGTGCTGAAAAATCAAGGCAAAAGATAAGGAAATCTCGCGCACTGATTGGAAACATCGACAGGGAAAAAAAAGATAAGTTGTCGGTCTCATCAGCCGGATATTGAGGTTATCAACCTAAGGAGGCGGGATATGACAAGTCAATCAAGTCTTGTCATCCCGATCGCCAGACAGTATGACGGTTGTCAACCGAGTAGTTGGGGATACCAGCCCAAGGGGAAGAGGGGCATGACAAACATACCATTTGTCAAGCGAAAAAGAAGGCCCTGTTCGCACAGACCAAGGGCGAACAAAGAGATTTCGCGCCTGCAAAAACTCAGAAGAGAAGAGAGAAACAAAAGGACCTTGACCGCCCGATCAGAGGGTCAAACAATTGGATTTTATGCCCGCGAAAACCCAGAAGAGAAAGGATAAGGACCTTGACCACCCGGTCAAATGGTCAAGCAGTTGGATTTCCTCTCAGGGAAATCCGAGAGAAGGGCTAGGACCCTGACCATCCGGTCAAAAAGGTTAAGCCACCGGATTTCCTGCCCAAGGAAATCCAAGAGAAGGGCTAGAACCCTGACCATTCGGTCAAAAGGTCAAGCCACCGTATATCCTACCCATGGAAATCCAAGAGAAGGCAAAGACTTCGATCTCTCGGTCAAAGTCAACCAGTTGGATTCCGCGCCCGTGAAAATCCAAAAGGGGCAAATGACGTTGACCGCCTGGTCAAAGTCAGCAAGCTGGATTCCGAGCCCGCAAAAATCCAAAAGGGGAAAATGACGTTAACCACCCGGTGAAAGTCAGCAAGCTGGATTCTGCGCCTGCGAAAATCCAAAAGGGGCAAATGACGTTGACCTCCCAGCCAAAGTTAGCAAGCTGGATTCCGCACCTGCGAAAATCCAAATGGGGCAAATGACATTGACCGCTTGGTCAAAGTTAGCAAGCTAGATTCCACACCCGTAAAAATCCAAAAGGGGCAAATGACGTTGACCACCTGGTGAAAGTCAGCAAGCTGGATTCCACGGCTATGAAAATCCAAAAGGGGCAAATGACGTTGACCACCTGGTCAAAGTCAGTAAGCTGGATTCCGCACCTGCGAAAATCCAAAAGGGGCAAATGACGTTGACCGCCTGATCAAAGTCAGCAAGCTGGATTCCGTGCTCGCAAAAATCCAAAAAAAGAGGTAGAAGGGTCTCATCTGCTTGGAAGGAGAACCCGAAAAAACCAAAACGATGATCCCTGGACTGTCCCCCAAGAAGGAAAATGGCAAAGGTGTCCTGAAGGGCAGAACTGTAGATATGCTGGATGCTTATACTATGGTGCAGAAACTGGCATTCTTGCTGAGATGCATGTACAATCTCTTCTTGCTGGAATTTTTCGACCAAAAGTGGCATTATTTGCAAAAGGTGAGGACTTACTTGCAAATGTCCAAAACTTGAGGGCTTTATTGCAAATTCCCCAATCATGACAGCTTTCTGATTGCCGAATTATCATTGTGCCGTGACATTCGAGATTCTACTGTATCTCAACAAATGTCTGCTTCAAACAAAATTTCCTGCATCCTTCATGGACTAATATGCAAAATTTGCGAAACATAGGGGGTTTTCTGCAAATTACCCCATTTAGTGCATTTTACGGGCCATGTGCTTGACATTGCATATTCCGTTCTTGGAGTGCAAGCCGTGAAGTGCTAGGGGCTGAAACGCAATTTCCACCACCATTTTGCATTTTGAACCTTGACTATTAAATTATTTAAGTGGGTACCACTGGATAACTGTCATAACTGCCAAGGGACATTCTTTCCTTTTGTAACGCCTCGATCCTGGGCACGCTTCCAAATCACAGTATCCAAAGCATAATTACACTAATTACAGAAACAAATATAACTGCAACCAAGGCTCACCTTCAGGATCACAATGTGCAGCTAGAAGCTCCAATTCCTGCACCAGAACCCAGCTGCACGCGGTCAGCACCTAAAAACCAAATAGCACGCGTGAGTGACATCTAAGTCACCCAGTACATGCCCCAAAACACATAACCACAAACAAAACTCAGCAAAACCAAAAGAAACTCGTTTCTTAACATTTTGCAAAAACTTGGTTTTCTCCTTGGAAAATCATCCTTTCTTTTATTAAACAATCACTTGGGGATTCAATCCCAAAACCATATTCTTTTTCCTTACAAAACATTTCTTTCAAAAACCCTTTTGGAATTTCATTTTCCTTTTCCAAAACAATTCCATTTTCAATATTGGGGATTTCTTCCCAAAGCACACTTATCAAATACACA
>JAMKQA010089994.1:0-10806 GCA_024699735.1 Posidonia australis
GGAAACATGCTGCGAGTGCATAGGATCAAGAATCATCATGAAAACAAAGCATTTGAAGCCAAAACAAGTGAATGGGTTCATGCATAAAAACGTGTGAAATACTTAAGAACAAGCATGATTTGAATAAAACGAATCAAAACATGTATATATGTGTAACCAAATGTGCATGCTTCTACGTGCAAAAGAATACATGGTGCATGGAAAAATATTATGTGCGAGAAACAATAGCTTATGTAGATTACATGCTAGAAATGCAAACATAGATTAGCATGGAGATTATTTGCATGAAATGCGAGCATGTAAACATGTAAACCTCAAAACATGGAACAAAACAGATCATATGAAAGGTTTTAAACATGCTTCTTCCAAATACTGAAATGACATTAAGAAAATTAAAATGGAGGTAGAAAGCCTATCTCACGAAGTATTCCTTCTTGCAATATCAGAGATAAGAAAACCCTTGTTGCTTTGGAAGGCTCTAGGACGCAAGAGGGTGCTTTGGGGAATGAAAATAAGCTGCTGGATCGGTGGAGAGGCTCGTGCAGAGGTCGGACTTTAGAGCAGAAAATGGCTGGTTGCAAGGTTTCTACTCAAGATTCTCAGCTCTCAGGATTTTCGTCTCCTTTAAAGTGGTGCCTACGGCGGTCCTTTTATAGGGAACTCTCAGGGGAAAGTTACGGGAATAAGGAGAGCCTCGCAGACGAAGAGCTTGGAATATTCCACGGCACATTCGCTACTGGAGGTAACAGCCAAGGAAGGTGGAAAGCCAGTAGTCGCAGCCTGCGCAGTGTTGTGCGCCAGGGATGTGCGCTGGCTAAGTGCGCCACCTATGTGTGCTAGGGAAGTGTGCTAGGTTGGTGTGCTAGCTAGGTGTGCCAGGTTGGTGTGCTAGCTAGGTGTGCTAGCTAGGTGCTCTCCCCTATTGGCCTGGTTTTTAGATTGGGCTGCAGGCTTGCTACGGGTTCAGGGATAGGTTCAAGGGTCAGCCATATCCAAAGCAACATCCAGAGTCTTATCAATGAGTCACCTCAATATCGGGGTGTCTACACCATGCCTTTAAAACCATTCTTTTCTTTTTCTTTCAAAACCATATGCATGTTCTTTGATCTTTATGCATACTTGAAATGGTCGCCTACCAAATCAAGCCCAAAAGCCACACAAGTTGATCCCACGCACTCTCTGTGTGGACCAGACAATCAACTGTGTCTGAACGCTCTCTATAGCACCCAGAACACCTACAACAATCACAAAACACAAATTACAGAACCTTTGCGTTTGCACTACACAGTCCCCTCTGAACTCAAGCAACAAAATTAAAGCCAAGGAACCACTACTCCCAAAACACAACACCACACTAGCGCAACACCAACACCACACTGGCGCAACACCATGGTCTCCTCTTATAACGCCCTGGTGCAACACAATAGTACAAATACTACCCAATGCAATTTAATTAAATCTAAATTAACAGAATTTAAATAAATAAAATCAAACACTCACACCTGTGTGTGGCTAAAGTGGTTCTCAAACAATGCATCAGGACAAGACTGCACCTCCACCTATGCACCTGAGACAAGGTAAACAAAATCCATGTGTGAGTGACGTTAATGTCACCCAGTACGTGCCCTAAAACACAAAAGAAAATGGCAAAACTCTACATGGTTAAGAAAACCTTGAGAGAAACCACGACAACTGAAAAGCCAACACACGTAGTTCAGTAAAATCAATATTAGATGCGCCATTTCAAAACTTTCTTTTCTTTTGCTTTGAAATCTCATGCTCACTTGCAAATCAATTATGCAATACAGGAAGCAATTTCTCATCTAGAATCCATCCCAAAAACCCAATTCATTTCATTTCTCAAATCACAATAAACTAAAACTGGAAACTAGTTCAAATGACAATCTCAATCCATCACTCAAAAATTGGTTGTTTGACCCTGGCCACAGGCGATCGACTTAGCCACAAGTAGTTGGCTAGGCTCCATCCCCATCCACATTGTAGTGCCATGGTGAACCACCCTGCACAGGAGTTCAACCGCCCCAACTGCAACCTCAAAAGCATACCCTCACTAGTTCAAGTACAGAGTGCGTCCTCACGATGCCTTGGTGTCCGAGCATTTGGGGACTCTAACCCTAGACCCAACCAGTACCGGCACTAAGGGTAGTTTGGGTCTACCCTATCTCGGGTCCTATAGTACCACCACAGTCTCGAAGCTCCTACCTCGGATTGAAACTTGGCAACCACGACTAAGGACACGTCCCTGACATCACAATCTCAATCCATCAATCAAAAGTTAGTCATATCACCCTAGCCATAGGCGACCGACATGGCCAAAAGTGGTTGGTGAGGCTCCATCATCGTCCACACTGCAGTGCCACGATGAACCACCTCGCACAGGAGTTCAACTGCTCTTGCAGTAGCCTCAAAAGTGTACCCTCACTGGTATAAGCTTGGAGTGCGTCCTCTCGATGTCTTGGTGCCCGAGCACCAGGGGACTCTAACTCCAAACTTGACCAGCACCGGTACTAAGGGTAGTTTGGGTCTACCCCACCTTGGGTCCTACAGTACCACCACAGTCTTGAGGCTCCTACCCCAGACTGAAACTCGGCAACCACGACTAAGGACACATCCCCGACATCTCTAGAGATTTCACTACCCTTGTCGGCAAGTCCTAGTCTAATTGTGGCTCCTACAAAAGCTCAGAAATCTCTTTTAAAACCATATGCAGTTTCCCTTTTCAAATCACATTTCAAAACCAGCTTTCATTCAACGAAAATTATTTATAAATCTCACACATCATTATTCTCATTTATCATTTATGGTTCTCAAAACCACCCATTGACATTCTCATTTTTCATGGTTCATAAAACCAAGTATCCACCCCTTTATGGGTCCTCCATAATCATTTACTTAGGCATTTCCCATTTCTTAGGAAATCCTCCATAATCATTTTCACATATTCTATATTTAACATTTTATGGAAATCATTATTAAAAAATTGTTTTCACATAAATCATTTCCATGCATTTAATACATTCATCATGCATTTATCACATTTAATCAACATTTTACAAAATATTCAACAATATTGATCTAGGTCTTGATTCGGCAAACCGAATAGGATCTGGTCGACCAAAAATCCCTGATTTGGTCGATTGAAACCTTTCAGTCGTCTAAATCTCTGTTAGTATACCAGTTACCCTACCAGAATGGTCGACCAAACTTGACCGATTGTCCAAATACTCCTGATCCGATCAACTGGAACCTTTCGATCGTTCGAATCAATGGTTCAGGGGACCCTATCTGAGGCATTTTGGCATACTGAACTCAGTTCGGCACGTCGTTTTCTGCGATTGCATAAAACGTCCCCCAGCTCATGTTGTCTCTTCTCCCCAAGATGGGCATGAAGGGTGGACCCAACCAACATTCCTCATAAAGTACAAGTAAAACACAGGGTAGGGACCTCTACGTCTACTTCAAAATCCCTCAATCCATTCATAAAACTATTAAACATGCAGTTCCATAGAAAATCACAATGGCATAAAACACACATAATGCCACTGTAGCATGCATTCGATTTAATCCATAAAAACCTACAAAATTCACACGAAATTGCTAGATCTCGTCACATACATGATCCTCAACACATTCTCATCATATTCCCTATTTTTACATGATTTCCACATCATTTTAACATGATTATACACGTGAATCTATTATACCTTAAACATAGAACAGAGAAAAGAGGGGAACACATACCTTTCTTCGACAAGCCTCGTGTGCCTCCAACGTCCTTCGGCTCCAGTGAGGTCCGACGTAAGCCTCCTCTGCCCGTACGGCCTCCTATGGCACAGAGCTCACCCTCCCTCCCTCTCTTGGTTCACCTTGGTCTCCTTCTCCATCCATAAGCTTGGCTCCCCCTCCTTGCGCCATCTCCTCCCCATCTTAATCCCTCCGCCACTGCCATCCTGCCACCTCGAAATCCCTTTGGTCGGCCTTTGCCAGCTCTTGCCATGAAACGACGGAGTGTGCAGGCCTCCTGTAATAGGGTTCATGGGCTTGAGGTGGGACAGAAGGCTTGCAAGTGAGGGGTTGGACCCTTGACCAAGACCAAGCCAAGTCAAGTCCAAGTGGGTCCCACACACTCACATGGGCCCACAAGCATACATAGGTGCACATAAAAGCCAAAAGAACCACATAACCAGGGAACCTGAAACACAGACACACAAAGAGAGACCACAACACAACCACAACATCTAATTATCCATTAATAAACCATATCCAAATAATACAATAAATTCCATGGTTTTACATTAAATGGAAAAATCAGGCACAGATGTTACATAATACCCCCCTCAAAAGGATTTCATTCCCAAAATTCGCTAATAAAACAAATGGTGGTACTGAGACTGCATGTCCGCCTCCCGCTCCCAAGTTGCCTGCTCTACACCATGGTGCTGCCATTGAATCAGCACAAGAGGTATCACCTTGTTCTTGAGGACCTGTTCTTTCTGTCAAGGATCTTCACAATATCCTCCACCATGGATAAGTCTTCTTGTAACTCACTTGGTTGAACTGAAATCACTTGGGATGCGATGGCCAAACACTTCCTCAACATCGAGACGTGAAACACATTATGCAAGCTTGACTACTTTAGAGGCAATTCCAATTGTTAGGCAACTTCCCCGACCCTTTTGAATATCCTGTAGGATCCAATGCAGCGAGAACTCAACTTTCCCTGCTTCCCAAACCTAACTACACCTTTCGTTGGTGACACCTTTAGGAAGACAAAGTCTCCAACCTCGAATTCCAAAAGTCTACGCTTCCGATCAACATAACTCTTTTGTCTGCTCTATGCAGCTGCTAGCCTCTTCCTAATTAGGTCCACTTTATCAGTATACTACTGCATAATCTCTGGTCCCATGAGCTGCCTCTTGCCTACTTCATCGTAGTAGGTAGGTGTCTTGCAGGGTCTATCATACAGAGCCTCGTATGGTGCCATCCTGATACTAGAGTGATAGCTATTATTGTAGGTGAATTCAATCAATGGAAGATGATTTTCCCAGCTTCCTTTGAAGTCCAAAGTGTAGACCCTCAACATATCTTCCAAAGTATGGATAGTCCTTTCAATCTGCCCATCTATCTGAGGCTTGAGGGTGGAAGGCTATGCAACAATGTAGAATGATGCCAAAAGCTTCTTGCAATGCCCCCCAGAATCTAGATGTGAATCTGGTGTCTCTATCAGATACTATGGACACTGAGACTCCATGTAGTCAGACTATCTCAGATACATACAACTCTGCCAACTAAGCTAATGGGAGATTCACCCTCATGTGTAAGAAATGTACAGACTTTGTGAGATGATCCACGATCACCCAGATGGCATCATTCTTTCTCCTAGTCTTGGGCAGTCTTGTCACAAAGTTCATTGATACATGCTCCTATTTCCAAACTAGAATACCCAAAGGTTGTAGCATTCCCCTAGGCTTCTAGTGCTCAATTTCGACTATTTGGCAGGTTGCACACCTCATCATGTGCTTAACTATCTCTTTCTTCATTCTAGGCCACCAAAAATTTCTTTTAGATCCTTATACATCTTGATGCTCCCTAGATGAATCATATACTTAGACTGGTGGGCTTCATCTAGTAGTCTTTGTTTCACTTCCTCCACTTGAGGCACATACAGGCGTAGATCATATCTGAGTCCTCCATCTGCAACAACAGAGAAGTGAGGTGCCTCTCCTGCCTTCAGCTTTGCCCAAGTCTCTTGCACAAAAGGGTCTAGTTGTTGAGCAACCACAATAGCCTCCAATAATCTTAGGCGAGCAAACATATTTGCCACCCAATCTCCAATAGGTCCCTGAGACTGTCTATGAGGTCTGCACTCAACCAAATCCTCTAGCATCTGCCATTCCTTGATCATTAGGCTGGCCATCGTGTGAGTGCACCTACTCTGGGCATCAGCGACTACATTAACCTTCCCAGGATGATAGGATAGGCTAAAGTCGTAGTCCTTAAGGTATTCTATCCATCTCCTTTGTCTTAGATTTAGATCCTTTTGAGTGAAGACATACTTTAAGCTCTAGTTATCTGTGAATACCTCAAACTGCTCACCATACAGGTAATGTCTCCAGATTTTCAATGCAAAATCATTGTAGCTATCTCCAAATCATGGGTAGGGTAATTTCTCTCATGGTTCTTTAGCTGGCGTGAGGTATACGCCACTACTCTCCCATGGTGCATTAGCACACACCCCAATCTTGTCCCACAAGCGACGTAGTAAACTGCAAAGCCTCCACTCATAGAGGGTAGAGTCAATACTGAAGATGTGATCAGTCATGTTTTCAATTCATTGAAGCTCTCCTTGCACTATCAGTCCAGATGAAAGGAACCTCTTTCTATGTTAATCTAGTCAGAGGTGCTACAATTTTGGAGAAATCCTATATGAATCTTCTGTAATATCTAGCCAAGCCCATGAAACTTCTGATCTCTATCATTGTTTTTGGTCTGGCCCAACTGTTGACTGCTTCAACTTTGGCTGGATTCACTTTAATTCCCGTGCTTGAAATGATGTGGCCAAGAAATGTGGCCTCTTCTAGCCAAAACTCACATTTTGAGAACTTTTCATAGAGTTGGTGCTATCTCAAGGTCTCTAGCACAATCCTCAGATACATCTAATGAGTTTGCACATTAAGGGAATATACCAATACGTCATCAACAAATACCACAACAAATTGATCTAGTTATGGTCTGAATACTCTATTCATCAGATCCATAAAAGTGGCTGGTGCATTTGTCAACTCGAATGGCATAACCAGAAACTCATAATGGCCATACCAGGTACAAAAAGCTGTCTTGTGCACATCAGTTTTCTAGATCCATAGCTGGTGATATCCTGATCTCAAATCAATCTTTCAGAAGACTGAAGCCCCCTGAAGCTGATCAAACAAGTCATCAATCCTAGGTAGAGGGTATTTGTTCTTGATTGTGATATGGTTTAGCATCTGATAGTCAATGTAGAGGCGGAGTGAACTATCTTTCCTTTTGATGAACAACACTGGTGCTCCCCAAGGTGACACACTCGGTTTAATGAATACTCTGTCCAACAACTCTTGGAGCTGACTCCTAAGCTCCTTCAGTTCTGCTAGTGCCATCTTGTAAGGGGTCTTCGAATAGAACTAGATCCTGGCACTAGATCAATCTAGAATTCAACCTCTCTTTGTGGCGGTATTTCAGGCAAGTTCTCTGGAAAAACATTAGGATATTCTTGAACCACAGGTATGTCCTATATCTTGAGAGCAGAAGAAGAAGAAGACATCGTCACGCTGGCTAGATATCCCATGCAGCTTCTAGATAGGTGGCAGTAGGCTTTGATTGCAGAAATTATCTTCTTCTGTTCTCTCGATTTGGTTCCTTACACTGCACACCACTCCTAGCCCAAACATTCTGCTAGAACTCTCCTTTTAGCATAGTCGATTATAGCCGAATGTTGTGCTAACCAGTCCATCCTCAGGATAACATCATATTCCTGCATATCCATTACTATCATACTAGCTCTGAAATCCTGGTCCTCCAACTTCATATTGACTGACTGCAAATATTTCCATGCTACACTGTGCTCCCTCAGTGGGGTCACCACGTCAAGATGGAAAGCCAACCTAGCCTGCCTGTAACCAATCTCAGCAACAAATGACTCAGAGACAAAAGAAAAAGAACTCCTTGAGTCAAACATGACTCTAGCCATATGATCAGCCACAAGAAAGGAACCTAAATATTATATTATAACATCTGTCATCATCAACAACATAGGGAAGAGTACCAAGTACATCAATACATAAAAGGGAAAGGATTACAATTCATAACATGCTACTACTCCTTACCCTCCACAACATTCCCTGAAGTACTAGCATCAGGAGCAGTTACGGAAAACACTCACCCCTTGGTTGGCTGATGAGGTGTGTCTCTGGCTGGCTTTGCAGGATCAAGACAATTTTGCTGAATATGTCCAGCCTTCCTACAGTTGTAACAGACCATCTTTTCTGGATTCCACTGTCGATGGTAACATTGTGCTTCTACATGCCTTGTACACCCACAGACAAAATAGAATTTCTTCTTCTCCAAGCCATTGCTTGAACCAGCTTGGTTGTATCTGGTGCCTCCTCCTCCAGCTATTGACTTGGTGCACTCCTTCCTCTTCTTCCTAAAGCTCACAGAATTGCCAGAGCTTTGCTTCCTTAAAGTAAAAGACCGTGGAGCAAACACCTTCCCCTTGCTATTGGGGTGATCTTCTAGAAACGACTTGCAGTCCTCCTTATAGCGGGCCACCAATACCACTACCTTTGTCAAAGTGAGGCACTCGTAGCCTAGGACCCTCAACCTGAGTGCTGGAGTCAGTCCCTCCACAAACCTCTTGGCTATGTGCTTCTCTGTATCAAATGTCTACAAGAATTGCTCCAATCTAGTGAAGGTTGCCTCATATTCTACGACAATTATGCTACTTTGCTTTAGATTTCTGAATTCTTTGTCCAGTTGATCCCTTTCGTATTCTGGAAAGTACTTCTTGTAGAAGGCTTCCCTGAATTCCTCCTACGAGATTACCAGTAGATCATCATTAGGGAATTTCATGTAGTGGGTTGCTCTCCACCACTGGTCGGCGTCTCCCTTGCACTAAAAGGTAGTCAATCTGACCCACTTCCCAGTAGGGCACTCCATGTCCTCCAAGATCTTCTCAACCTCAAATAGCTCAGTCTCACAATCTTCTGGCTTGCCTTTGCCATTAAAAGTCGATAGGCTCAAATGGCGAAACTGCTTATGCCAGGGATCTGCCTTGGTCTCATTTGTATTGTTCTTGCTGAAAGTTTGAGCAAATCCTTGCATTATATGGCTCAGCTTCTACCGAATACCTCCCCAGCTACTACCCTGCTCCTTGCCAGAGCTTACTGCAGGAGTCCTGCCTCTACCTCGATCTCAAGGTGACATCTTGCTGCCACTACAACCAAACAAACAAACAAATTACGTGCTAAGATTCATGCGATTGTGCAGTCCAATTAAAGCCACAGTGCCGGACACCCTAAGCTGGTGCACTTAGTGAATCTAAGTTTTGATAACACTTTGTAATGCCTTGGTGCTACACAATAGCACCAATACTACCCAAAGCAATTTAATTAAATCTAAATCAATAGAATTTAAATAAATAAAATCAAACACCTAGACCTATGTGCGGCTAAAGTGGCTCTGAAATAATGCATTAGGACAAGACTACACCTCCACTGATGCACCTGAGACAAGGCAAACAAAAATCACGCGTGAGTGACGTCAATGTCACCCAGTACACGTCCTAAAATACAAAAGAAAACGACAAAACTCTACAATGTTAAGAAAACCTTGAGAGAAACCACAAACAACGAAAAGCCAACACATGCAGTTCGGTAAAACCAATATAAGATGTGCCAATTCCAAACTTTCTTTTCTTTTCCTTTGAAATCTCATGCTCGCTTGCAAATCATTTAAGCAATACATGAAGCAATTTCTCATCTAGAATCCAGCCCAAAAATCATATTCAATTCATTTCTCAAATCACAATAAATTAAAACTGGAAACTATCTCAAATCACAATCTCAATCCATCAATCAAAAACTGGTCGTATCACCCTAGTCATAGGGGACCGTCCTAGCCACAAGTGGTTAGCGAGGCTCTATCCTCGTCCACATTGCAGTGCTACAGTGAACCACCCCACGTAGGAGTTCAACTGCCCCAGCAGTAGCCTCAAAAGTGTACCATCACTAGTATAAACACGGAGTGCGTCCTCTCGATGTTTTGGTGCCCAAGCACTTGAGGACTCTAACTCCAAACTTGACCAGCACCGGCACTGAGGGTTGTTCGGGTCTACCCTACCCTAGGTCCTACAGTACCACCACAGTCTCAAGGCTCTTACCCCAGACTAAAACTCGGCAACTACGACTAAGGACACGTCCCTGACATCTCTAGAGATCTTACTATCCTTGTCTGCAAGTCTTGGCCTAATTGTAACTCCTACAAAAGCTCAGAAATCTCTTTTAAAACCATATGCAGTTTCCTTTTTCAAATTACATTTCAAAACCAGTTTTCATTCAATGAAAATTATTTATAAATCTCAAACATCATTATTCTCATTTATCATTTATTGTTCTCAAAACAACCCATTGACATTCTCATTTTTCATGGTTCAAAAAACTAGGTATCCACCCCATCATGGGTCCATATACATTTACTTCTATATATGAATATATATATGTATATATATATATGTATATATACATATATATATATGTTATGCCCAAAGGGGCCCAAGCACAGCGGATTCAAATAGGTTTGGCACATGTAGAAGGGAAGAACAGAGACCAAAATAGCAATCCACACAACAACAAAGGTTTTACGTGGTTCCCTAAAGGCGGGTACGTCCACGGGTGTCTCTCCTTGGTTGCTTTCTAACTTCAAATGGTGGAGTACAAGAGAGGAGGAAGGAGGAACAAAGGGATGGCCATCCCTAGGGCTTGCAGAGCCTCCACACGAAATCTCTTCTTGTTGTCTTACAAAAGAGCCAACCTTAATAAGAGCATTGGATGGCCTTATATAGTAGCTAATCATCAATGACAAAAATGCCCTTACACATATATAATATTCAAGACACATTCACAAATCTCCACCTTGTCTTGAATCAACCTCCACCTAAAAATACAAAAAAGAGAGAGACACCAAAAAAGACCCCGAAGGGTCAGTAGCAACAGTAGACATTTAGTAAGTCCAAGCAATGCTTGAACTTAC
>JAMKQA010089995.1:0-17704 GCA_024699735.1 Posidonia australis
GTGATTTTGCCGACCGATTTCGCATTCATTTGCGGAATCTCCTCGCCGGCATGGTTACACCCAGTGCCACATTTTTTTTTGATTTATCATCTGCACACTAGGATAGAAATCTATGAATGTATTTTAATCCAGATTTTCACCCTTCACTGTGAATTTTGCATTTTGGCTCTTGTACTTTCCCTTTATTGTGCTTACACCATTTTATTGTTGTTGAGACCTTGTCTTCTACATGTTTTCATGAAAACAACATTTTCCTGACACTTTACATACATTTTGGCATATCGTAGACCATGCATTATCCCCATGCATGCATTTATCTTATTCGACCACTGAAATGACCAAATTACCCTTGTGTCATCAATTCATGTACATGTAGGTCAGTTATTGCACCAAGTCATGCATAATCTTTGTCCAAAGCATTCCTTAGCATATTTTACCCATTTAGATACATTTTCATGCATTCTACATATTTTTTGCTATATTTGCACATCAGTTCATCCTTTTTGAATAAGTTTTCATTTCATGCATTCTTCCGTGGATTTTCTCCCTACTTGTCTTCGGATTCCTTCATTTGATATTCGATTTGACTATCTTTATTCCATATTTTCAGATTTTTCAATTTGATTTGGATTTTATCACCCGAGAGCGTACATTAACAAGCCTAAAGGCCAACATTGGCCCCACCACAGATTATTTTCCCTTTTTGTTTTTCACGACCTTTTTCATGATTTCGATGACTCGGGTTGACCCCACCTTCTATCTTTTTGACCTTAGTATGGTTTTCTGGACTATTCTTTACAAAAACATCGTCATTTTATGTGATTTTCTTCTCATTTCACCATTTGCCTATTTTATGTGGATTTCTTTGCAATTTTCCATTCGGATTTCTATGGTGTTTATGCACTCCAAATGATTAGGGTCTGTTGTATTTTTTATCCCCTTGACATCAGTATAGTTTTCTGAACCATTTTTTACAAAAAACATCGTCATTTTATGTGAATTTATTCACATGTCATAGTTTTCCTACTTTATGTGGACTTTTTTGCAATTTTTCCACCATGATTTTTGCAATGCTTTCTTTGATTCTAATGACTTGAGTCAGTTGCATTTTTGACATTCTTGAGACCTGTATGATTTTTCGAGCCATTCTCGTCAGAAACCTTGTCATTTATTTTTTTGTCGTGTCATACTTTGTGATTTTGTCATTTCATGTGGATTTCTTTGAAGTTTTCGCGTACCCTCTTACACATCCATCTAGTCTTGTCTTGGCATTCATATTAGCATGTTTAGAGCACGACCTAGGCTTAGCAGGCATTCACCTAGCCTCTAGTAATCGAATTAGACTAGAAAGACCGAGTTTCTCGGCCGTACAGGGGTGCTTAACACCTTCCCCATGCGTAATAGGAATCTTTACCCATCCTCTGGTTAGTAGACATCTGGCCTTCACGTTCACATCTCATTCATTCACTTTTTGTGATTTGTTTATGGTTTTCCTTGTCTTTCCTTTAAAAGACTAGGTGGTGACTCCTTTTCTTTTCCGTTTCATCTCATCTTGCACCCTCACCATCCTAGCGTGGTTGTGGCCTCCTCCCTCTGGCGCGACCCTGCGTCGAATCCTCTGGGCCGGGCACAGTCACAACTTCAAAGTTACGAGTTGCCGAAGGAATGATGCGTCAAGTCACCTTGTTTTCTGTCAAACTCTCTAGTCACTCATACTCCTTGCGAACTGATGTGAGTGTGCGAGCATGACCACTTTGGCAATAAGATTCAAAGGCTGACCGTTGAGGGTGTAAGACCTCTACACCAAGATGTGTGGCCAACCATACCTATACAAAAGCTCCACAACCATAGAAATGTTGGCATCGTCGCAATGACCGGCCTAGGGCCCTGTAAGTCTCTACCAGCATAACTGGGGCCAAGTCTATCTGATAGGTTATCACCGCCAAGGCAATCTCTGCAACCTCGATGTTCATGACTGTCCAGCCATGGCTAAACACCAACTCGCCTAAAAAGCGGACGACAAAACCTCTCAACCACATCTCATCGCCCAAAGAGGTGTGCATCTCGACTACCTTGTCAAAGTAGGTCAGTTGTAGTATGGGAGATTGTCCATCAATACAGATAAGATGATGACCACAATCACCAGTCGATAGGCCAGTTAGTTCACTCAGCACTGAGGAGTATCCATCGCGTCGCATAAATATAGTGGGCCTAAGAAACTTCGACAGACAGCACACCTGACGAACCTCCTCTAAAGTAGGAGTCAATTCAATTCTTTTGGAGTGGAATACGTGGTTTGCAGGCTTCCAGAACCAGGCAGCTGCATACAAAATTAACGGGAGACCTCTACATTTGTAATGTCTAAGAATTTTGAGGAGATACCCCAAGCCTGCAGCTTGTCACGATCACTATCAGTTAGTTTTATAATCCACATCTGGAGAATATCTGAGCAACTCATCGGTACAACCATTCTAGGAAAACACATGACCAATAAGGGAGTTACAACTTCTCTTGATTCAGGTCTGCAGAACATTATTAAAATATTTAGAATGACAAATCACTTTGTTCCACACAACAATATTTCATACAGTGCAATGCAGACAGAAAAGTCATAAACTGCTGTGAAATGTTGGGTGATAGGTCAGTGACCACTTTGAAACTGTGCGAAGGAGACTGCCAGATAAAGCTAATGTGCTTGCTGCTTGAGGAGGCAAGGTCACCTGCTTGGTGATGAGTTGACAGACTCGTCGTTGGATAGTTAGGGTTATAAGCCCTGTGATGAGGGTTGGTCTTCGGATTCAAGAAACCAACAGCTCGAACCTCCTCCGGTCTTAGAGGAGTGACAAGGAAAAGAGATGGGGGTTGTTCCTATGATTCAAGGAACCAGTGACTCGGATCTCCTCCAGACTTAGAAGAGTCACAAGAAAAAAGGATAAATGTTGGTCTTAGGACTCAATGAACTAGAGACTAGAATCTCCTCCAGACTTAGAGGAGTCGCAAGGAAAGAGATAAAGGTTGTTCCTAGGACTCAAGGAAACAATGACGTAGATTTCTTCTAGACTTAGAGGAGTCACAAGGAAAAGGACAAAGGTTGGTCCTAGGACTCAAGGAACCAGTGACTCATATCTCCTCTGGACTTAGAGAAGTTGCAAGGAAAGAGATAGAGGTTGTTCCTAGGACTCAAGGAAATAGCGACTCGGATCTCCTCTAGACTTAGAGGAGTCACGAGAAAAGGGATAATGACTGTTCCTAGGACTCAAGGAAATAACAACTCGGATCTCCTCTGGGCTCAGAGGAGTCGCGAGAAAAGGATAAAGGCTGGTCTTAGGACTCAAGGGAACAGTGACTTGAGTCTCCCTTGGGCTTAGTGGAGTCACGAAAAAAGGATAAAGGCTGGTCCTAGAACTCAAGAAACCAGTGACTCGGATCTCCTCTAGGCTAAGAGGTCGCGAGAAAAGGATAAAGGCTAATCCTAGGACTCAAGGAACCAGTGACTCGGATCTCCTATGGGCTTAGAGGAGTCACGAGAAAAGGATAAAGGCTAGTCCTAGGACTCAAGGAACCAGCGACTCAGATTTCCTTTAGGCTCAGAGGAGTCGCGAGAAAAGGGATAAAGGTTGTTCTTAGGACTCAAGGAAAGAGCAACTCAGATCTCCTTTAGGTTCAGAGGAGTCGCGAGAAAAGGATAAAGGTTGGTCCTAGGACTTAAGGGAACAGCAACTCGGATCTCCTCTGGGCTCAGTGGAGTCATGAGAGAAGGATAAAAGATGGTCCTAGGACTCATTGATCCAGTGACTCGGATCTCCTCTGGGCTCAAAGGAGTCACGAGAAAAGGATAAATGCTAGTCCTAGGACTCAAGGAACCAGCGACTCAGATCTCCTTTGGACTCAGAGGAGTCGCGAGAAAAGGATAAAGGCTGGTCCTAGGACTCAAGAAACCAATGACTCAGATCTCCTCTGGACTTAAAGGAGTCGCGAGAAAAGGATAAAGGCTGGTCCTAGGACTCAAGGAACCAGCGACTTGGATCTCCTCCAAGCTTAGATGAGTCACGAGGAAAGGGATAAAGGTTGTTCCTAGGACTCAAAGAAACAACAACTCGGATCTCCTCTTGGCTTAGAGGAGTCGCGAGAAATGGATAAAGCCTGGTCCTAGGACTCAAAGAACCAGCAACTCGGATCTCCTCTAAGCTCAGAGGAGTTGCGAGAAAAGGGATAAAGGTCGTTCCTAGGACTCAAGGAAACAGCGACTCAGATCTCCTCTAGGCTCAGTGGAGTAGCGAGAAAAGGATAAAGGCTGGTCCTAGGACTCGAGGAATCAGTGACTTGAATCTCCTCTAGGCTCAGAGGAGTCGCAAGGAAAAGATAAAGGTTGTTCCTTGGACTAAAGGAAACAACGACTCGGATCTCCTCTAGGCTCAAAGGAGTCGCGAGAAAAGGATAAAAGCTTGTCCTAGGACTCAAAGTACTAGCGACTCGGATCTCCATTAGGCTCAGAGGAGTCGCGAGAAAAGCGATAAAGGCTGTTCCTAGGACTCAAGGAAACGACGACTCGGATCTCCTCTGAGCTCAAAAAAGTCGCGAGAAAAGGATAAAGGCTGGTCCTATGACTCAAGGAACCAGCGACTCAAATCTCTTTTGGGCTTAAAGGAGTCGCAAGAAAAGGATAAAGGCTAGTCCTAGAATCAAGAAACCAGCGACTCGGATCTCATCCAAACTTAGAGGAGTCACGACAGAATAAGATAAATGCTGGTCCTAGGTCTCAAGGAACCAGCGACTCAGGTCTCCTTTAGAGTTAATGGAGTCATGAGAGAAAAGGATAAATGCTAGTCCTAGGACTCAAGGAACCAAGGACTCTAATCTCCTCCAAACTTAAAGGAATCACAAGAGAAAAAGATAAATGTTGGTCCTAGGACTCAAGGAACCAGTGACTTGCATCTCCTCTGGACTCAAAGGAGTTGCGAGGAAAGGATAAAGGCTGGTTCTAGGACTCAAGGAATCAACAACTCGGATCTCCTTTAGGCTCAGAGGAGTTGCGAGGAAAAGGATAAAGGCTAGTCCTTTGACTCAAGGAACCATCGACTCAGATCTCCTTTAGGCTCAGAGGAGTCGCGAGGAAAGGGATAAAGGTTGTTCCTAGGACTCAAGGAAACAACAACTTGAATCTCCTTTAGACTCAACGGAGTCGCAAGAAAAGGATAATGGCTTGTCCTAAGACTCAAGGAACTAGCAGCTCGAATCTCCTCTAGGCTCAAAGGAGTCGCGAGAAAAGGATAAAAGCTGGCTGGTCCTAGGATTGAAGGAACCTATGGCTCGGATCTCCTCTGGACTTAGAAGAGTCACGAGACAAAAGAAAAAGTACTGTCTTGCTTGCTAGCTTGGAGACTTGTCTTGTTTGTAGCTTGCCTGCTTCATTGTGTCACTGCTCTGCCTGTTCACTTGATGCTATTGGTGTTGTAGGACGATGATGGTTGATCCAAATAAACCGTTGCTCAAATTCTACACTGATACGTGGTTCTTGGCTAGATAAACGTTTCTTGAGGGCATTGTTTCTTCCTCGAATAAGGTGGACTTGCTATATAATTTCCGACAATTCTCTGGGCATACTGTCGTGTTGTTGACTGACCTCTGGGGAGTTTGACTTTGGCACTGGATTACCGACTATGTTCTTGCTTGCTAACTAGGGGGAGCACTGATATTTCGACTTTACTCTGATCTCAGCGGGATATGGGTGTTGTTATCCTCGTTCCAGGGCTCGAGCTATGGAGCAGACAACATGTTCTAGACGAATATATTGTCCCAAGACGAGTCAACCAAGAGGACAATTGACATGCCCCTAGTTGACGTGGAAGGTTATCACCATAAAGGCTGCTAACATGCCCCATGGTGTACGGTATCCTCTGTCAGACCTTTGGCCAAAGAGCAACTGACATGCCTTTGGTTTTGGACCCAACGAGACCTTACAAAGTGGACAAACAATAATGCATGCAGGAATGATAGTGTCATGTTGTATCACCCTCAGGATTTGGAATGCCAATGATGCCTGCTATGAGAAGATAAGGTGACCTCAATTCACAAGACAATACCTAAACTTCTAGGCTATGGGTAGCTCTCCAGAATGGATGATTCAGTAGGTTAGGTCCGTGCCAAACTCTTGGGGACTTAAACCTAATTTTTTGATTTTTGGCTCATTTCTTTTCTCCCTCTTAGGCTTGTAGGCTCGCTCTAACCTTTGCTTAGGGGTAATGGGCATCTGGATTTGGATGGGGCTGCTGTAACTGTATGCGAGGCTTGGCTAGTCCCTTTGGTCATTTGGATTCTTTGGATGCTTGCTTCAACTCCTCCCCAAGGTAAGTGATAGGGATAGAATTGGCCTACTTGCCTCTCTCTTTTAGGGTTGGCTTCTGTCTACGACTTCTGTCTCCTTATTTCTTTTGTGCCCTTGTAGATATGTTTATTTTTCTTTTGGCTCACACTCATGCTTGCTCCTAACATTTTATCTCCCTCTAGAGGCGTAAGTCCCTATGGGAGTTTGGACACTTCACCTAACCATGGTTGGGTGGTGGCTCCCTCGCTCACTAGAGTGTCTAGGTAGTATCAACTGAAAAGGTATAGACCCTTCTCAAGCAGGCTAGCTATTTCAATTTTCGTCATCGGGATATGATGTTGATGCATTGATGCATAGATGCATGCAGTTATTGATATGCTTAAGTTATTGATGTGCACGAAAGAAAAAAAGAAAATGTTGTGGATTAGATGTGCATGGGTTGCCTTTTATTTTACAAATATGTATGCATGATGGAGTGGTCAATGATGCACAATGTGCGGAAGGATACTTTGCAAGGCGAGGATACACGCCTTCCGCTCATTGGTAGTACTTATTTAGATAACATGTGTTGACTGGCTCGGATAGCTCGACATTGTCCATGTCTTCAAGGATTACTGCACCTCCCGAATAGACTTGCTTGATGATATAGGGATCATGCTAGTTAAATCAAAATTTGCCTCGACCCTCAGGGAGATGTATGGCCCCCAGAACTATATCGCCAGGTGCAAAGCTTTTGGGTCGGACTCTTTTCTGATATGATCTTGCCATTCTCCCTTGGTAGCAGCGGACATTATGCATGGCTTGTAGTCTACACTCGTCAATCAAATTCAGTTGGATGCATCTGTCCTCGACCCATTTAACTTCTTCTAGCTCAGCCTCCCTCAAGATTCTGAGTGATGGGATCTCTACTTCAACTGGTAGGACCACTTCCATGTCGTACACAAATAAGTAAGGTGTCGCTCTTGTTGATGTTCGGACTGAAATTCTATAGGCCCATAGCGCATAGGGAAGTCATGCCAATCCTTATGCATCTTGGCGCTCTTCTTCATGATCTTAATCAGGTTCTTGTTTGCTGAGTCCATGGCACCGTTCATCTGTGGGCGATACAGGGAAGATCTGTGATGTTTGATCTTTAGACTCTGCAAATAATCTTTCAATCTCTGAGCAATGAAATTCTTGCCATTGTTTGAGATAATGTAGCATGGCACCCCTTACTGGGCTATCATGTTGTTCTTGATGAACTTTTCTGTGGCTACAACTGTGACGGTCTTGTAAGAGGCCACTTCCACCCATTTGGTAAAGTAATCTATGGCCACCAGGATGTAGCTGTGGCCATTGGATGATGCTGGATGGATGGGTCCAATGATGTCTATTCCTCAAGTAGAGAAAGGCCACGGTGAAGACATGTTGTGAAGCTACTAAAGGGGGCATGTATGAAGTTCCCGTGAATCTGGCAGTTGTGGCACTTGCGCACAAATTGACAACATTCGGCTTCCATGGTCAACCAAAGGTAGCCTTGTAACATGATCTTCTTGGCTAACAATATTCCATTCATGTGAGGGCCACATGTCTCGACATGGATTTGAAGTATCAAGGTATCGGCCTCCTTCTTGTCGATACATCGCAAAAGCATCTGGTTATATAATCTTTTGTACATATGCCCTCTGCCCAACACGTATCTTGAGGCCAAACGCGTCATGGTCTTCTTATTTGCTGCCGATGTGCCAGCTAAGAGATCGCCTAATTCTAGGAAGGTTTTAACATTGTGATACCAGGGAAGCTCTGTTGACGGGTCTACTTCCTTTATGCTCATACAATGGATGGGCTGCCCTGCTCGGGTGACCGATATGCCAACTCTGTGCTCTTCAGGTATTGAGAGCTAGGAGGCAAGGGTTGCCAGTGCATTTGTGTAGGAATTTTTGGCTCTACTCATGAAGGAAAAGTGCACTTCTTCAAACTCCTTGACGAGCTATAGGAGGTACTCGTGATATGGCACGAGCTTTGGATCTTCGGTTTTTTAGTCACTGTTGATCTGAGATATGACTAACATGGCATCCCCATGCACTTGTAGCTATTGTGCGCCATGTTATATTGTGATTTGCAGTTCCATGATGCATGCCTCGTACTCAGCTTCATTGTTGGTGCACTCGAAAGTGAGCTTTCTAGAGAAGGGGGTCATTTGTCCATGTGGTGTCGACAATACCGCACTGATTCCTCTACCCCTCTTGTTGACTACTCCATCAAAGTATAGATGCTACCGGGACCTGTCTTCTGGCTCCTCAGAATCTATATCTCCCATGGCGAATAGGATGTCTTCATCTAGGAACTATGTTTACAAAGGCTCGTATTCTGGCAGTGGTAAGTCGGCTAGGTGGTCCACTACAGCTTGTCCTTTCATAGATTTCTGCGTGACAAATGTAATGTCGTACTGGAATAGCATCACCTACCATTTCACACATCGTCCCACTAATGCTGACTTTTGGAATAAGTACTTCATGGGGTCATTCAGCATAAGAGAAGGACCGGATACGCCATCATATAGTGCTTGAGGCATTGGGTGGCCCAGACAGGGGATAGGCAGATCTTCTCAATGGGACTATACTTGGCTTCGCAATCGTTGAACTTCTTACTCAAGTAGTAGATGGCTTTCTCCCTACGTCCTGTCTCATCGTGCTGCCCAAGGACTACACCCATGGAGTGTTGGGTGGTATAGAGATATAGCAATAGAAGTCGTCCTAGTGTGGGTGGAACCAAGACAAGAGGTTTTGTAAGGAGCTGCTTGATTTTGTCGAATGCAGCTTGACATTCCTCATTCAATAGACCTACACATTCTTTCTTAACAATTTGAAGATAGGCTCACAGATGGGGGTAAGCTGCATGATGAACCGGCTGATATACTGTAATCGACCCAATAAGCTCCAAACTTTCTTCTCAGATGTAGGGGGAGGCATATCAATGATGGCTCTTGCTTTAATAGGGTCGACCTCAATTCCCCTTTGACTGATGTATCCCAGAAGCTTGCCAGAAGACACCCCGAATACGCATTTGTGGGGGTTAAGATGGAGTTTGTAGTTTTTGAGGCAATCAAACAGCTTCCTCAAACAGACTAGGTGTTCCTCAGGCTCTTGGGACTTGGCAATCATATCGTCTACATAGACCTCTATTTCCTTATTCATGAGGTCATGGAAGAGTGCGGTCATTGCCTTTTGATAAGTAGCACTGGCTTTCTTGAGCCCAAATGGCATCACACAATAGCAGAATACTCCCTAGGGGGTGATGAAGGATGTCTTTTCCATATCCTCCACGGCCATTCTCATCTGGTTGTACCCCAAGAAACCATCTATAAACAATAACATTTTGTGTCCAGTTGTGTTGTCCACCAAGACATCTATGTGAAGAAGTGGGAAATCGTCCTTGGGGCTCGCCTTGTTGAGGCCTCTGTAGTCGATGTACAAACGGACCTTCCTGTCTTTCTTTGGCACTGGGAAAACATTTGCTAACCATTCTAGGTACAACACCACCTTGAACAAGTTCACCTTGTGCTACTTCATGATTTCCTCTTTGAGCTTCAAGATCCATTGAGGTTGCCATCTCCTATGTTTTTGCTTGACGGGCCTCTTGTTAGGCTTTAAGGGTAATGAGTGCACCACCACTTCGACATCCAAACCGACCATGTTGTCGTAACTCTAGGCAAAGACATCTGTGTATTCTTTCAAAAATGCTATGAAATCTGCCCTAACCTGTGGTGATAGCTTAGCACTGATGAGTACCTCCTTGACATCTTCTGTTGTACTGATGTTGGCCCATTCAGTTTCTTCCTCGACATGCATATTCGGCCGCTCTGGATCATTGTCGTAGGGCTGGAATTCGGGTGTCTCACTGTTTTCATCCATGTCATCATCCTCTTCCTCATAAGCGATGAGCTCTGAGAGGATCTCTTGGGTCAGTGACATCGAAGGAGAGGATGTGCCCTGATTTCTGCCCCGATGGTTCTTCATAATGGTCACACTAACTTTGGTGTTCTTGTATCTGCACTGCGTGACCTCTGGCTCTTTGCGGTTGGGTTTGCTAACTGACCAAGTTTCTCTGTTTCCTCGGCTCTTGATACTATTTTTTGATTTATCTTATTTTTTTGGGTTTTCTAGGTTTTTTGATTTTTTTTGTATTTTCTGTAGTATGTGCAAGTGGTGCTATTGACTGGCGGCTATCTTGCTGTTGACCGATAGGAGTGATGCCGCCTGGCTTTCCTCTTGAGCTTAACTCAGGGTCTTTTTTTTTTGGCCCTCACCTTGCTTAAGGTGAGGCTTTGGCTGGGTATACCATCTAGACCCACCTCCTTGCTCCAAAGAGATTAACTTTAATGGTCTAGTGGGTTTTGGTTGTGACTCATCCAGGACCATGATGGATGAGTGGTCTGGCTGTATGTGGAGGGTTGCTAACTCTAAATCTGTCACTTTGACCTTTCCTTTTCTCAGCCTTTGATGCTCGACTGCATCTTCGGCTCATACTGACAACTACTCTTGGAACAACAGCTCTAAATCACTGACTTGATCATTCAACTGAATTGCCCTGCTAACTGTCTCATCTTCTGCCGAGGTGCAATCCGAATACCGAATGGCGCTCTACTCTACCATTGACTTATCTGGACTGTGGGACTGCTGTAATTGATGTCTGAGACTAACTGACTGCATTGATGGATTTGTTGGCATAACTGCTTGTAGGACTATTACTACATGGCTAGTTGTTAGGCCGGTGGCTAATACTGTCAATATGGCCACAGGTGGTTGAGGCTATGGCTACACAATCTGACGTCGGCTCTTTTCTACAGTGGCCTAGCTCTGATTAGGATCAAGTATCCCTACACTGACAAAATTGGTGAGGTCCGATGGAATAATGATCTTCTTGTGCCTCCTAGCACACGAATATCCGTCTTTGTGCGGCTACCACTCGTAGCCAAGCCCATTGAACTCTTGCCTTTCCTCTGCCTGAATGGGCTCGGAGATTCCTTGGCCATGTCGCCCGAGTGGTGTTGCTTTCTTGTATCCCCATTTGCGACACACGTTTTCTATCATTCGAAGGAGATTGCCATGAATGGTCAGGTAGCCGACACGCTCAAGAGTCGGAATGTAGTTAACAGGCTTGAAACGGTTGGCTCAGAACATGACGTTAGATGGCTTGGGGTCGAAATAAATAGTCTAGAGCAAGACAACGGAGATCGACCCGACCTTTTCTTTGTCAAGGTCCTCCACCATGACAACAACTACGTCGTTGCCTTAAAGGAACTTAGCCATACAATGTAGGGTCGAGGGGATCACCTGATGCTTGTGTAGCCAAAGGTGCCCAAGAAAAAGATTGAAAAGGGCTCTAGATCCACAATATAGAACTCGACATCGAAGACTACAGGCTTTATGGTGAAAGGAATAACCAACATCCTTATTGTGTCGTGATGCATTTTATCGAAAGCCGTCATTCCCTTCGTAGCTAGTATGATATCTTCGACTTTGAATATGATTTTGTTTGTTGTGCTCAAAGGGCAGACATTTAGGCCCACGCCGTTATCAACCAGGGTGAGGGGAATTCAGAATCTCTGATATTGCGCCATAATGAATAGGGGCTGGTTATGATTGACTCTTGCTAGAGGCAATTTCTCGCTAGAGAAAGAAATGACGTGATGAACTGCAATCATGCCCACCATATTCTCAAGAGCGGACGGTTCTTTGGTGGGGGAGACGTGAGCAGCTTGAAAGTCCTTGAGGAAGGCCTCTCGCTGTTCAGAAGAAGTATGGATGAAATCCCAAATAGAGATGTCAGCCATAACCTTCTTCAGTTGTGACCTGATGTTGGTAGAGGGCTTCTCCTATTGTGTAGAAGTGGTAGGAACTAAACAAGGGGCCGTCCTGGAGGGTTGAGTAGCTGGTTGATGAAAGGAAGATGTTGAACGATCAAGCTGGACCACTAGCATTGGTGGCCTATACACCCTTCCTGACCTGGTGACTTATGCGCACATCTCTGTGACATAATCATAGGGTACGTGGTGAGTGTCCCTTGTCAGGTGAACGACTAAAGGGGTACGTGCTACCAGTTCCAGTGGCACCAACATTGGAATGGCTGAGAGGCGGTCTGACTGGATAAGATGTTGGGTAGGATGCTGGACAGGATGAATAGGCACGGGTTAGGCTAGTAGGCAAATGGGCGCCTCAGAGTACGTTGTCGACGGTGCGGCAATACGCTCCACTCTTGCGGTCAGCCGTATCATGTGGACTGCTGATGCGGAACCGGCATGAATCAAATAATATAGATGGGTAGGGAAAGGCTCATCAATTGTATGAATCATATCAGAGGAGTCCACTACCGATGTCATAGACCAAGAGCGAGAATGGAAATGGATTTTTGAGGCCCCAATGCCTATTGAGTTGTTATGTGTAGGCATGGGCTAGTTGACAATGTTAGGATAGGCGGGTGGTGCTTGTGCCCGTGGAGGTGGTGGTTCAGGTGCAGTGTGTGCCTCCTGGGTGTCAATGATGATGACTTTACGGTCAAATAAATCCTAAATGGCATTCCGAAGAGCCATGCAATTATCCATCGAATGGCCCACACAACGATGGAAATTGCAGTGGAGGTTCTCTTTGTACCACACCGAAAGAGGGTTCGACAGGGGATGGACCTCCAGGAGGTTCATGAGTGACACCACCATAGGGAGGACAGCACTCAGTGGCTCAACAACTGGGGTGTACTGTTGTGTAGCACGCTGAGGCTGTCTCTGCCCTAGGTGGGGTCCTTGTTGGACCGATGCTATGGGATTCACCTGCTGGGCAGTGGTGGTGATCTGTGGCATGTGCGGTGCCCTAGATGTAGGTGCATAAACTAATTGATTCAAGCTCGGTTGGTTCACCACATTGACGGGCATGGCTGATGACCCCATGTATGCGACGACAGGCTTGGGAGGATCCCGCCTCTTAAGGTAACTGGTGCCAGTGTCGTTACGAGTGTTGCTGCTTGCATGGTGATCCAGAGATGTGGCTAGTTTGGCAAAGGTGGTGAGTGCAGGAAAGCTACAGTTGCGAAGGGAGCTCTCTACATGCGTGCCTGCCCGAATCAAAGATGGAAAGGTGGTGATAGACTGAATGCTCAACAAAGCCCTAACATCGGGCTACACGCCTCGAATGATGATTTTGATACACTCCTCGTCGGAGGGTGTAGACACCCCAATTTCCCAATTTTGCAGGATGAAAGTGTGACAGCTGGGCTTTTAACCACAAATAAATCAATTAAACCCATTTAATTCAACTAAAGCCCAGCAAGCCCATGAAGGCCCACCAAAGCCCATTAATCCCACCAAGGCCCATGAAGGCCCACCAAAGCCCATTAGGCCCACCAAAGCCCATTTAATCCCACCAAGGCCCATTAAGCCCATGAAGGATCACCAAGGCCCATTTAATTCATCCAAGGCCCATTTAATTCAACCAAAGCCCAGTAAGCCCATGAAGGCCCACCAAAGCCCATTAATCCCACCAAGGCCCACCAAAGCCCATTTAATCCCACTTTCTCAAACATCCTTAGGTTTGTTATAGGGTTGTTAGAGTTTGTTAGTGAATTAGTTAGAAGGTTGTTAGTTGGTTATGAGATGGTTAAGTTGTTTAGGTTGTTAAGAAGTTGTTTAGGTGGTTTGTTAAGGTAGTGGGTTGTTATGGATTTAGGTGGTGGGTTGTTATGTGTTGGTTAGGAGCTAGTGGTCTTCGTTGGCTATAAATAGAGGATGATGGTGGACTGAGAAAGAAAGGACGGTCCGAGAGAGAGCTCCAGGAAGAGAGAGGAGTTCGCAAAGGTGAGAAGCAAGGGATTCTGACCACTGTCGGTGAGCTACAAAGGAAAAATCCCACTGTCAGACTAGGTATGCCCTCCATCAGCCTCCCTTGCATTCAAGTTTAGTTTCCTAGGACTTCCTGTGTTCCCTGGAGTCGGTTCCAGTGGATCCAGAGGTCTTTTCTAGTCAGAATTGCGTTCCTAGGCCTCGTCGGAGCTGTTTTTCGATGGCCTAGGTGGGGGGGCAGGTCCAAGGCATCGCCCTGGCCCTTGAGTAGCGTTTCTTCCTTCCCTAGTCTCCCTCTCGCTTTTCCGCTCCTCCACGCGCTACTCTGATACCTCCCAAAGACTCCACCAGAACCTCGCCGGAGTAGCAGCATCCACCGTCACCAGAGAAGATGATCGGAGCCAGAGAAGGAGCGCACGCCTCCAGCCCCTCCGCGCCGCTCCGAGCTTTCAAAAAACTTCCACGGCGCCCCCTAAGTACACTGGAGCCTCCGAAGCTGAGCCACAACCTCTGGAACACGCTCGCGACCTTGCTCGTAGGAGAAGAGGACGTCGACGGCAGTCGGAGCTCCCTCTACGTCATCATCCACCGTTTGAGCCCTTGGAAGAGAGGGGATGCTCCTCAACGCCCCTCCGATCCTCCTGGACCCTTGGATTGCCACGCCGCAGCCTTTGGAGCTCTCTTCTTCCCCGACGGCGAGGGAGGTGGGAAGCCCACTCCCGCCGTTGGATTCTCGATCCAATCCATTGGATCTTCTCCCCTCCTCCTCTTCTTGCTTCTCGTAGATCAGACCACGAGAGCGCCTCCAGTAGCCCCCTTCGGTAGTCGTCTACAGCGGAGCTCCGTCGCCAATGGCCACCGCTGTCTTTTCCTTTTAAAGAATTAAAAAAATATTTTCCTTTTAACAAAATTCTATAACTTTCTGTTTGTTACATTTAGGTCCTTTTCGTTATTACATTCAGGTCCTTTTCTTACATTTAGGTCCTTGATCATTTTTCTTAATTCGTTTGAATAAAGTTTTAACTGAAAATATTACATTATGCCCCTGAGTATTCAAAATAATGTTTTCCAGGTTTAAAATTTTAACACAAACCCTTAGAGTTTCTTTTCATGCATTTTAATCCAATATTTTTGCATAAAGGACCCTGAACTCTTCTGAAACCTTTCTGAATGCATATTTTACTGGTTAAATTGCATTAAAACCCCTAGACTCAACTAAAACTCTCCAGAATGCATATTTTCTTTGGTTAATTTGCATTTTAGCCCTTGAACTTCTCTGAAATCATTCTGAATGCATATTTTCCTGGTTAAATTGCATTTTAACCCCTAAACTTTTCTGAAATTTTTCTGAATGCATCTTTCTTTGGATAAATTTCATTTTGGCACCTGTACTTTACAGATTTCACACTGAATGCATGTTTTCTAGGAAATATTTACTGAATTGTCCCTAAAACTTTCATGGATCCTTTTCCTTGCTTATTTTACCCTAAATTTCCACTAAATTGCACTAAATGCATGTTTTAGTGGCATATTTGCATTTTAACCCCTAGGAACCTTCAATTTGACTAGAAATACACATATTTACACATTTGACCCTAGATTTCTCCATAATTGCATGAAAAGTGTTTTTCTTCGTTTTGGTGATTTGGCTTCAGAATTTCAATTCTTATTTAGAACTTAGGTTTTTGCACAAAAGCCACTAGAATTTTCATTATTACACTCACACATGCATTTTGCATATTTTGTTGCATCTTTTCATGCAAGTTTTCTTGCCTTTTCTTCCTTACATTGTGCACGCAATCTTAGCTCACTTTAAGCTCGATTTTTCATCGTCTCCTGGATTTTTTCTGATTTTCACGTTTTTAGATTTGATTTTGCTTTCCATCGCCTAAGGGCGTACAGTAAAAGGCTTAACAATGCCGACATTGTCCCAAATGAGGATTATTTTACCCAATTTGATTTTCTCGGATTTATCCAAATTTCTACTGATTTGCGAGACGCTTTCTGAGAATTTCTCGATTTTCACGATTTTGCTCATCGCCCAAGGGTGTACAGTAAAGCGGCATTCTCAATGCCTACATTTGTCCCTCGTATTAACTTTTTCCCTTTATTTCATTTCTTCTCTTTGATTTGGCATGTTTTCAGTCATCTTTAGCATGAGCACTCAGAATAGGCAAGCACACATTTAATAGACCATTGACAAGTACGAAACCTAGAAAGACTGAGTTTTCTCGGGCGCATGGGGGTGCCTAACGCCTTCTCCATGCGTAACCAGAATCCTTACCCTTTCTCTGGCCTGCATTCATTTACCCATTAGGCACGGAGCACACATGTTTTCTGCATCTTGTTTGCTTCTTGGTTTTCTTGTGTGTTTGGTTTTCCTCGTCTTTCCATTAAAAGACTAGGTGGCGACTCCTTTCCTTATCCTTTCTCATCTTTTCTTGGTGTCTCTGAGTCTAGTCTTCTTGTCTGGATTCACCATCTTCGCTGTGACCATTTCGAGACTCCTCGTGTGTTTCCACGCACCCGGTAGAGGAGAGCTGTGCAGGGTCCCACCGGCATGGTCATAGGAACTAGTGACTCCACTGGGGAAAACCAGATTCTAGCTTTCGTTCTGGTTTCCTTACTTGTCTTTGGTCTGTTTACATTGTGCTTGTTTCTTTGTTCTGTTTGCTTGTACATATTTGACTGAACATGCTTGTTTCGCGTCTTTTTACACTGTTGCTATGCCATCGCACATGCACATGACTTAATTCATGCTTTGTTTGTCGATACTTGCTTTTATTCACCTACTTGTGAGCACTACACCAACACATGCCATGTTCTTGCCATTTGTCTGACTTTTTGGATGCCATGATTGTGTGTTTTTCCTTTTATTTGAATTTGCCATCATTAGGAGAGTAAAGACATGTTTGCCCCCTTATCTGGTTAAAATAAAACACACAAACTCAGACGAATAAATAATAAGGCATAACTAGAGACAAATGCTCACAAATCCCTATGGTTTAATAAAACAAAAGTAAAAGAGACAAAAGCATATCGCATGATTGATCATATAGGGCATGCATCTTCTCTTCTCGGTCACTCACAGTTTATGAAGGACAATTCTAGTAGCCCGTTCTATAGCTTTGGCATAGGACGTGTTGCTAGTTTGTCCCCCCTTGTCTGGGGTTGTATCGGTGCTAGTAGAGGGTACAACTTCATGCTACTATAGGAGACAAGGCCACCAACGCACCACCCGTTCACTGCCTATGCTTTGGCCAGGATTCAGAACGGGGACCTTACTTTTCTGACCAGAGTCGAAACCCAAACCCATGGGTGCGTCCCATATAGTTCGATCCATGTGGGACATGCATGGTGAGAGAGATCATATTAGTAGCATTCATGTGCATGTGTGCCATTCATGCCACCCTAACAAACAATTGCATAGCTAACTTACTTCTTTTGTAGTCTTATCTTCACTCTATTCATTAACACATTAGGTTCTTTTCCTTTGCTAGGTATAGAGTTCTGTGTGCGAATTCCTAGGTCTGAGCCTGGGAGTTTCTTTCTGTAACCTCAATCTTGAG
>JAMKQA010089996.1:0-10031 GCA_024699735.1 Posidonia australis
GGGGTGCAAACCAAATGTAGATATTCGGATAAAATCTGGATCCGTATCTGAATTTTGTCAAATACAGGTTCTTTTTAATATCCAATCGAATACAATTGTTTGAAGAAAAAAAATCCAGAATAAGGAGTCAAATCTTCTTTTTTTCCCTTGAAAACGAATTAAAACATTGGGATGTTTTAATATAAACAATACTATTTTTATTTTAAATACCTAGGTGTATATTATTTATGTATATGAATTACCAAAGTAACTTAGATACTTAAGGTTTAACTTTTAAATGTATATCTAAATGTATTAGGTTTTAACTTGTAAATCATCCACCCTCTTCCAGTTTCCTACAATCCTACTCTTTGGACCTGTTTGTGCACAAAATTTGACAAGAAATGGAATTCTTGAGTCAACAGGAATTACTAGGAATTAGAAAGTAAGGGAAACTGATTTCCTGTTGACCAAGTTTCCTACTATTTGTGCTTATTCAAGAAAGCAAAAGAAACTAAAATACAGATGTTTGTGTATTAACAAATTTTAAAAGAAAGTAAAATTATTATTATTGAGTTGCAATCCGCCACCCTCGGCGGTGAGGAGTGACCGGAGGGCGTGGCAGAGGCTGAGGAGAGGGTGGTGGCAGGGGGAGGATGGCGTGGACGAGGAGGTCGGCGGAAGACGACAAGGGAGGAGGAGGACCTGGACGGTGACGACGGCGGGGAGGAGGACAGCAGGGAGGAGGAGGACGACGACAAGGGGGAAGACCTGTGGAGGAGGAGGATGGCGGGGAGGAGAACAGCGACGAGGAGGAGGACGACAGGGAGGGGGAGGATGGTGGGAGAGGGGTTTCGCAAGAGGTGGGAGAGGGGTTTCACGAGAGGACGGTGGGAGAGGGGTTTTGCGAGAGGAGGGGGATTGGAAATCTGGTGAAATTCCATAGGGGAGGGGGGAAATGAAAAGTATTAGGATTTAAATACTCTGAAAAGTAGAAGAAATGAGTTTCCTTTGAAATCATTTCAGAACAAATGCACAAACATCATCATTTTAAATGATCAACAGGAAATGAGATTTCTATCAAATCATTTCCTGTACTTTTTGGATGCACAAACCCACCCTTTGTGTTCTTTCGCCTCCACCCTCTTCCAACTTCCTGCACTCTTACTCTCCTACCCTCTTCTACCTTTGTCTCCTCCTCCCCCTCCACCTTTACCTCAGTACTCTGCATGTACCTCCCCCTCATGCCTCTGCTTGCATTTATTGCTTCCACCTTTGTTCAATTATCTTCACTAAAACGTTTGGTTTTTTTTGGTGGATTCTTCTTCTCTTAGTTTAATCTTGTATTTTCTTTCGACGGGTTGGGGAAAAATCGTATCTTTTTGGATATCTAGATGGCTTGATTCTCTTGCTTGACACCATAGATCATTTTCTTTATATTCCTTGCTTTGTTGTTTTAATTCATTAATCTAGTTTTTGATGATTTGAGTTTTACTTATAGTAGACTCTTAATCATCAACAACATTGTTTTCAATTAAATTTTTTTTTGGTGATGTTGAACAACTTGAATTTTTCTTGCATGTGTTTAGATTTTATCTATATTCGTTGCCATTCTTATTCAACACTCATTTTGATCATATTTGTATTCGACAATATACAGTGAATATTCGGAAAATTATCTATGTTCGAAATTTATTGAATATGATTTTCAATTTTCACATTTGATATATATTCATATTTATATTTGTATTCAAAAATTAAAAATAAATACAAATATGATAAAGGATACATGTATTCAATCCGTTTGCACTGTTGGTCCATATTCCTTTGTGACTGTGTCAAAATTTTCAGATGTCAACAAAAATGCAACACGAAGCCCATGTAGTTGGGTCGAGTGAGGTCAGCCCATCCCTCCTTTGCCTAAGAGATCTTAAACGGGTCGGTTCAAACCAAGTTAAACCCGACTCACTCTGACAGCATGAAAACACGACTCAATCCTGGAACACATTTTTACCCCATCCACGTCGGCGATCCGTCCCAAAACCAAAAGCAACCATCACCCGTCGATCCATGATCCAACGATTCACTCCCTGCTCCCACGGATCGCCTACGCCAAAATTTCAAAACCCCATTCCAAACCCTTCCTCCTATAAAAGCCATGCCCACCCCACCGCCATTTCCATCGTTCCCACCAAAAACAAGAGCAAGAACAACAACAACAACAACAAAAATCTTCTTCGATTTGGATTTGCGTCCAACAATGTCCGGGAGAGGGAAGGGAGGCAAGGGCCTGGGGAAGGGAGGAGCCAAGAGGCACAGGAAGGTGCTGCGAGACAACATCCAGGGCATCACCAAGCCGGCCATCCGCCGCCTGGCGCGCCGGGGTGGCGTTAAGCGTATCAGCGGGCTCATCTACGAGGAGACCCGTGGGGTGCTCAAGATCTTCTTGGAGAATGTGATCAGGGACGCAGTCACCTATACGGAGCACGCGAGGAGGAAGACCGTGACGGCCATGGACGTGGTCTACGCGCTCAAGAGGCAGGGGAGGACTCTCTATGGTTTTGGTGGTTAGCTAGAGTTTCTGGTGGTGTGGTGGTTAGTGGGATTGTTGGGGGATGGGGGGTTGTTGTTTTGTCTCCATTAATCTATGTGGTTCTGGGGTTCTTGTGATGATGTTGATGACGATGATGTCTTGTTTGTGAAGTTCAACTTTCCTTTAGTAAAAATTTGCAGGATATTTCGCAGTACTTGTGTATACTTCTTCTCATTCTATGATATCTCTTTTGTTTGGCTGTGCTTGTGAAGTTCTTACGTTATGCTTGTTTAGTGTGAACATTCTGACCTGGTCTCAAGTTGGTTAGTCCAAGCAATCTCTGGTCTCTATTAGAATGGGTACTGGAAATGTAATGGAGGGAAAATGTTTGTTTTAACTTTCAAACGAAACTAATCTCAGCCAGGGAAAATTTATGGGCCCCATGTGGTTTCGAGATTTAAAAAAAAAATTAATTTAAAATGAATATAAATCGATAAGAATTATATATAGTTACAATTAGATGATTTATAATTGGTACAAAGAGAAACCAAACATCAGCCAGCGCCTGCCTTTGGAAGGATATAGGTCTAATCCCCCCACTAATCTTCTGGATCTCCTCTACCTCTCTCAAGGGTCCGTTAAAAGCAACGTAGAATACAACCATTAAACAGAAAATACTAAAGGGACAACTCTGGACTGTAGACCACACAAAAGATCTCACTAGGCCAACGATTCCAGCCACAGAAGTTTTCCACCAATAGCGGCACTTTGAGATGCCAGCATCAGGAGCGGAACCCACATGAAGATAAGGAGAGGATAAGGTGTGCAGCTTGCTAACCGTCAGATGGAACGTTGGACTATAATCTGACGGTCCAGGATCAATTCCTGAGATAACCCCCACCATCACCAGAGAAACCACCACAAGAAGAAAGCTGCCCATATACCACCCACCCATTGCTTCATTGTGTACCCAACGGCCTCCACCACCCACCTCTCTTTTGTGCAAACACAAGTAGCGCAACAAAGAGACATGGCCACCGCCGCAGCCGCCGCAACATCGGCATTCCTCGGCAGCCGACTCCCGGAGGTGAGCTCCCAGGCAAACGGCCGCTTCCAGGCCCGGTTCGGCTTCGGACGAAAGAAGCCGGCGGCCAAGAAGCCTTCCCGGGCACCCACCACAGACCGGCCACTGTGGTACCCTGGTGCCAAGTCCCCGGAGTGGTTGGATGGCACATTGGTTGGAGACTACGGGTTCGACCCATTTGGCCTCGGGAAGCCGGCGGAGTATCTCCAGTTCGACATTGACTCCCTGGACCAGAACCTCGCGAAGAACGATGCCGGTGACTTGATCGGGACAAGGTTCGAGAACGCTGACGTGAAGTCCACTCCTTTCCAGCCTTACACCGAGGTGTTTGGGTTGCAGCGTTTCCGGGAGTGCGAGCTCATTCATGGACGTTGGGCCATGTTGGCTACTCTTGGTGCTCTTGCTGTTGAGTCGCTCACCGGCGTCACCTGGCAAGATGCCGGCAAGGTATGCAACCACTACTCTGAATACAGAAGTAGCGTTTATTTGCTGCTGGATTAGATCAGGAAAAATACTACTTCAAAATCATATACCAAGGAATAAGTGATGAAATTTGTTGGATTTTACATAGGGGAATTATGTGTATACAAAACATTTTCAACTTGTTAATTATGACAGGCGTTACCTCCACTAATATGCGATTTTCTTATTCCATGTTAGGTTGAGCTGGTGGATGGATCTTCCTACCTCGGACAGCCGCTGCCATTCTCAATCTCTACACTGATATGGATTGAGGTGTTGGTGATAGGATACATCGAGTTCCAGAGGAACGCCGAGCTCGACGCCGAGAAGAGACTCTACCCCGGTGGCTCATTCTTCGACCCACTCGGCCTTGCAGCCGACCCAGAGAAGAAGTCCACGCTTCAGTTGGCTGAGATCAAGCACGCTCGCCTGGCGATGGTCGGATTCCTCGGCTTTGCCGTGCAGGCGTGGGCCACCGGCAAGGGTCCCCTGAACAACTGGGCTACCCACCTCAGCGACCCACTCCACACCACCATCTTCGACACCTTAGGCTTGTTCTCTTAAACAAGATAGCACCGTCAAGTGTTCGAAGTCCATTCCTTGTGCTTTTCTTCTCCTTCACCCATGTGTTGTTGTTGATCTTGGTGAGAGTGGACGTTGCATGGCATGGGGATGTATTCCTACTATACTGCTGCTGTCCTGTGTGTGACATCTTCATGTACATCTTTAAGATGAGATTTTCCAGTTATGTAATTGCTTTCCATCATCACTATAGCCTTCGATTGTCAAAGAATCATCTAAATACATACCTTCAGTCTAGAAATGTGAGAATTAAGTCTTGTTATGGATGCATAAAGCCGCAAAACTAGCGAAGAATCGAAAAAGTTGTGAAAAAATTGATCGATAATTTTACTGAAATTAGTGGAATAGTGTAGTACAGACATCCATGCTGAAGAAAACTTGTACAGAATGTTGCCCCACTGCAAATCTAGATAGCAGATTTCAGGATTAACCGAAGAAAAAACAGCTTCGACACAAATTTATAGCAGATTTTCCATATTCTACGGAAGGAGATGGGAAGTCTGCTTTGAATGAAATGAATTGTCGCACGTTTAGATGGCAATTCTACATGAAATTCTCGATGCACCTGTGCGCCATGAGAAAGTTCAACGAATCTGCAAGAGACCTGCAGAAAATTCATCTCATAATCAAAATATCTTCACCAAATTCACTTCTCATTCGCAACTGAAATGTTACAGTGCCCACATGTAATAATTGTAAGAGTAAATCCAATGCAATACAGATTCTTATCTCTTTGATAGTGGAAAATTTAACTTGATTTGGAAGATTAGATAAAAATTATAGTCTTGACAATTTAAGAAGATACAGTAAGATATCTTGTTGGAAATATTTTAATAACAACAATCAAAATCGATATTAATATATCAATAATATATGCATATCAAGCTCCAGAATAATCAAATATTAACAGATGTATGCATAAAACAGAATAATCAAAAAAAAAATGGAAGGATGGAAACTTATCGGAGATTCAAAGTTCAAATTAATTAAGTATATTAATTAATTAAAGTCAAAACAAATCAGTGTAGAAAGAAACCCAAGACATTACAGGAAGGCTTAGGCCTAGGCCTGTCCGCTCGTGCGCATGCTTGTGTATGTGATGTATTTGTTTTCTATACTTTTATAAATACTTATTCTAGAGTTCTAAAATAATAGATTCTATAGAGCACATCTTTATAGAAAATGTGTAACTAAAAATTGAGTATACCAAGAAATGAGTGATCCTTTTATCTTTTGCACAAATACTCCCTCTAAAACTTTGGTTCCTTTTACATTTTAAGGCCAAGGCTATAAATGGGTAAGGTAAGGCTTTAACCTTACCCTTATCTATAAATTAACATATGTAGTTATACCTATTTATTACCTATTAAGAATAACTTTACCTATATCTGTTTCTTACCTACAAAATAAGTAAGTAATAGCGGATAATGGACAATAAATTGATAAAAAATTTCTTATTCTTAAAATACATCTAATAAATAATTCATTTCTTACATGTAACTCTATTAATAGATATCACTTGTAAACATCACATAAACAATAATTAAATAAATATTATAAACTAATCTAACAATAAAATATTTAAATAAAGTAAACATAATTCTACGATATTGAAAATTGGACTCTAATGTCTATGTTTTGGATTTCTTTTCTAATTTTCCTTTTAACAAACCATAAACATCATGTGTACGTAATATGGACTTAACAGTGGCAAATGTAGACATCAAAGTCCATGTGATGTAGAAAATTTTAATTTAAATGGATAAAGTAGGTAAAGTGGGTAGGGTAAAAGATTATCTATACCCTACCTATTAAATTATGTGGGTAATTTTTTTTACCTATACCCTATCTATTAAATAAATAAGTTTTTTTTAAGGTAGTGTTTAGTAACACTTATGGAAAAACAGATTATTCTCATAAGCAGTGTTTTTTGAAAAAAACTAGTTTTCATAGTTTTTTATAATCAACTTATTTAACAGCTTTTATGCATAAACAAAAAGCTAGCTTAATGAAATAATTTAACGTAAAAAAAATCGTTTGGTTCAACTTGTTAGGAATAAACGCTTTTTTTCATAAACTGGTTCTAATAATCATTACCAAACGGATTCTAAGTCTTACCCACATAAATAAGGTAGATAATGGATATGGACGTACGGTAGTGGGTAAATAGTTAAAATTGACAACCCTACTTGAGACTTTAGTCTATCAAATGAATCTTAACTAATATTTGATTTCCTCTATGTCTCACATGAATTTAATTGATTTAGCCTTCATGGACCCAATAAAACAAGCACGACTTAAATGACTATATCAACAGTTAAGTCCAACACGTTTTATCGAAAGCTTTCACATCCCTCGAAATCTAGAAACTGTTGATCGGCCATCTCACAAAAACAAATATCTTTTCTTGTTGTCTTAACCAATGGCAAGATTATATTATAAAGAACATATATAATATACAGATTCTGATTTCGGCTTTAACAAATAAAGTTTTTTTGTTTTAACGCAACAAATAAAGAAATATGAAGACAACGTTTAAGAAGAGGGATTGAACCATGCAAAAAGTGAGATTGCAACAAAAAATTAGAAAAATGTGGTATTGAACAAATAAAGCTCATGATAATTGTAAACATGGGAAGTTTTTTAAATGTTCATAACCTGTAAAAGTGAGATTGAATGTAATCAACCTGAGCAAGCTCACAACAGAGAAATAAAAAAGGAAATATATACAGAAGAAGGGAAGACTTCTATATAAACCAAAATATTATTCGGAGGAAAACTTATAGTGCAAGAGTTGTCAGTCTCACTTTCATGTATAAAAACATGTATCTTTTTGCAGATTCTCAATAAGCTTAAAAGCACAATGGAGAATTTGTAACAAATTGATACCATCCATTAAGAAAGAAAACAGAATGTCAATTACGTGTTTGTGAATCATAGAGAGGTCAATACTAAGGATCGGTTTGGTAAGACTTGGACAGCTTTTAAGCATATAACTTCTCTTCAGAAGTTATAATAGTCCAACAGTTCTACCAAACACTAACAGCTTCTTAAAAACATGTAGCTTTTGGAACAGTAATTCCTTTACATTTCCAGAAGCTTAGTTATGACAACTTTTAACCATAAGCTAACTTCTATACTTAGATTCAAAAGTTAAAGCTTTGCCAAACAGACCCTAAGACAACTTTAAAGCATGACAAATTTATGAAGTCTCATATTCTTATGTGCATGGAAAACCTAAAGTAGCTTTCTTATCCAAATACGAAGGCAGCAAAGCTTAACAATCTTGTTGCAAGCACTGACTTTCAAGCAGGAATTCCTTGCCATTTCAATTTCAAATTCTGGTTCAATAGTGTGATAACATGGTGTAAACCAAAAGTTGGGGGAAGAATGTAGATTAAAACAAACGATATCAATTCTGACAGATTGATATTTGAGTTACTCTATATTCTACAAAGGAAAGAGGATATTTGATCGATCGAATCAACACTTGTTTTATAAATCTCATCTTTATCCATATATATTTTCTTATATATGTTTCTAAAAGATAAAAAGAAGAATGTAGACATCCCGATTTTGAAGTGACTCATTGATAAGACTCCAGATGTTGCTTTGGATGTGGCTGACCCTTGAACCAACCCTAAACCTATAGCAAGCCCGCAGCCCAACTAGAACTCCAGATAGGTAGGAGAGAGCACTTAGCTAGCACACCTACCTAGCACATCTAGTTAGCACACCTACCTGGCACACCTAGCTAGCACACCTCCCTAGCACACCTAGCTAGCACACTTACCTAGCACACATAGCAGGCGCACATATCAGACGCACATACCCGACGCACATCCCAGGCGCCCAGCCATTTCGCAGGCTGCGGGCTACTAGCTTTCCACCTCCCATGGTTGTTACCTCTATCAACGAATATGTCATGGAATCTTCCAAGCTTTTCGTCTACGAGGCTCCCTGCATTCTCATGAGTTACCCATGAGAAAATCCTATATAAGGACACCTGTAGGCAACCATTGGAGGAGGTTAGAAACCTTGAGTTCAGCAATTTTGTTCTGAGCAAGCATCCTGCACGAGCTATACCCTCTTTCCAGCAGCTTATACTCGTTTTCTGGAGCACACCCTTGCGTCCCAAAGCATCCTTGATCCTTCCAGAGCAATAAAGATCTCTCTATCTTTGATATTTCAAGAAGGAACACCTTGAGAGGTAGGTTTTCTACCTCTTCTTTCTCCTTTAAATCTCACTTTGGAAACATAATAAAGCATGCTCGAAATCTTACATATGGTTTGATTTATCCGTGTTTTTATGAGGTTTTATGAGGAATATGTTTGTTCTCCTTGCAAGATGATCTCCATGCAAGTCTATATCTCTATTTGCGAGCATGTCCACTGTTATTTCTAGCATAAATCTGCATGAGCTATCTTCTTTTTATTGTTTCCCTGCACACAGATCTATGCCACGCACTTACATACTCTTACATGTAGAGATATGCTTGATATATCATTTACATGTGTTCTGATTGGATTTATCCATATCATGTTTATTCCCTGGCATTTTGCATGTTTTATTACATGAACCCATCATTTCATTTTAGTCTTAAATACATGATTTACATAATGACTCCCGATCATATGCATCCCCATTGTGTTTTCAGCTTTTTATAATGGCATGAATCCATCTGCATTAGCATAAATCACCCTGTCTCTTTGCAAGGATGGATTTTGGATCAGATTGCAGTCTGATCCAGATTCTCTGCGGCGCACCTTTCCAGCGCACCACTCTGGCGCACCCAGCTGGTGCACCAGACTAGTCAGAGAGCAGAGCACTCGCATTAGCATCTTTGTTTGCATGGCTTTATCGAAGGCTTTAAGCTCGGTTCTTTTATGGCTGATTCTCTGAGATTTTAAGATTTCACTTGCATGTTTTCACTTGCATGATTCTCTGGCCATATTGTTTCTGGTGAGGGGATTAAGGTGGATCCAGCCAAGGTTGAGGCGGTCAGCAGTTGGACTAGACCCAAGACCGTGACTGAGATCAGAAGTTTTCTGGGGTTGGCTGGATATTATAGAAAATTCATACAGGATTTCTCCAAGATTGCAGCACCTTTGACCAGATTGACACAGAAAGAGGTTCCTTTTGTTTGGGACTGGCAATGCGTGGAGGGTTTCAATGAGTTGAAGACCCGATTGGTCACATCTCCAGTGTTGACCTTGCCTTCAGGGAGTGGGGGCTTTGCTGTGTACTATGATGCCTGTGGTACAGGTTTGGGTTGTGTGTTGATGCAGCATGGAAGGGTGGTGGCGTATGCCTCACGCCAGCTGAAGACCCATGAAAGGAATTACCCCACTCATGACTTGGAGATGGCTACTGTGGTTTTTGCTTTGAAG
>JAMKQA010089997.1:0-16210 GCA_024699735.1 Posidonia australis
AAAATATTAACACAGAATCAAATGCTATTTGGATTTCAATTTTTTTCTATTGTTTATTCTTACCCATTTGTCATCTTCTAGTTTATCTTGTCGTCTACTAGGAAATGAATTGTATAATCTGAAAAAAAACTCGATCTTTCTAGGTTTCCCTATTGTCAATGGTCTATGGATGTATGCTTGCTTATTCCATATGCTCATGCTAAATGTGACTGAAAACATGCCAAATCAAAGTAAAGAAATGAAATAAAGGGAAAAGTTAATCTGAGGGTCAAATGTAGCCATTGAGAATGCCGCTTTATTGTACGCCCTTGGGCGATGAGGAAAATCGTGAAATTCTAGGAAAGCGTCTCGCAAAACAATGAAAATTAGGATAAATCCAAGAAAATCAAAAAAAGGGAAACTAATCCTCATTTCGAGACAATGTCGGCTTCGACAAGCCTTTTGCTATACGCCCTCGGGCAATGGAAAACCAAAACATGTGAAATCCACGGAAAACCGAGGAAAATCCAAAAAACGGGGAGAAAACCAAGCCGGAATCAAGCTGGGAAAGTGTGCACAAAATTGGGAAGAAATGACGGGAAAATCCATGCAAAAAGATGTGAAAAGTCACGCAAAATGCAAGTGTGAATGTAAATGTGAGAAGTCTAGGGGGTTTTGTGCAAAAAGCCCAAATTTCGAGGGAAACTGAAGTTCAGAAGCCCGAATCATTGAAACTACATAGGAAAACACATTCTATGCAATTATGAAGAAACTGGGGCCAAATGTGCATCTCTAGTCAAAATGAAGTTTCCTAGGGGCCAAAATGAAATTTTACCACTAAATCATGCATTTAAAACAATTCAGTGGAAATTCAGGGTAAAATATGCAAGAAAAATGATTCAGAAAAGTTCAGGGGCCAAACAGTCATTTTACCCTAGAAAACAGGCATTCAGAGCAAAATCAATGAAGTATAGGGGCAAAACTGCAAATTACCCAGCAGAATAAAGCATCCAAAAGAATTTCAGTAAAGACAGAGGGTTAAAGTGCAATTTACCCTGAGAAAACATGCTTCAGAAAAGTTTTAAAATAAGTCCAGGGGTTTAAATGCAAATAAACCAAAGAAATGTGCATTTAGAAACATTTCAGAATGCACATTTCAGAGAATCATGTGGGCTAAAGTGCAAATAAACCATCGAAAATGAGCATTCAGAAACATTTTGAGAAGTGTAAGGGCTTCTATGCAATTTTTCTAAAGCAAAAAGCATTTAAAAAACTCTCGAGGGCTTTTATTAAAGTTTTAAATTTAGAAAACATTATTTTAAATGTTCAGGGTAAAACATGTAATATTTTCAATTAAAACTTTATTCGAAAGATTTATGAAAAATGATTGTAGGACCTATATGTAATAAAAGGACATAAATGAAAGAAAAATAATGTTTCAGACGTTTATTAAAATAAATGTTTTTTTAAATAGTTTTAAAAGAAAAAAAAAGAACGACGGTCGCCAGCGACGGAGCTCCGCCGCCAACGACGGAGCTCCGCAGCCAACGACCCCCAAGACTGGAAAACCAAAGCTTCCCGTGGTCTGATCTTAGATTAGACTCCATGGGAAGCAAAAAGGAAAGGAGAGGATGACATCCGACGGTGTGGATGAAGGTTCTGACAGCTGAAACGGTCCTCCCTCCTTGCTTGCAGTCGGGTTGCTCCGGCGACACATCCGCGGTTGTTGGAGGCGTTCAGGGCGATGGCGCTGCGATCGAAGGCTTTTGAAGAGTTAAGGAGGTGATATAGGTGCTTTCCCCTCATCCAGGAGTGTGGGGCAGAGCTTCATGTGCATCCCGGTGGTCATCAGTCGTCGAAATCCGAGCAATCCGGCAGGCTTGGCTGCGGGAGCTATCCAGTTATCGAGGGGGATTCTTGATGGCTCTGGAGGATCGAGCAAGGCCAGAGGAAGGCCCCTGCGGGGCTGGTCATCGCGGCGAGCGGGCTCAGGTAGGGGTGTTTCTTCTCCGACGAGGGTGACGGAGCTAGTTCCGGCGAATTCCTCCCAGGGCACACCTCATCAGTTGGAGCAGGGCCAGGAGAAGGGGAAAAGAGAGAGAAGACTAGGGGAGAACTAAACCTAAGCTCTGAGACCAGGGAGGAGCCTTGAGCCAGTGCCCCCACCTAGGCCGCTGGAAATTGACTCCTGCGGGACCTAGGGCACCATACAAACCAGAGGAGGCCTCTAGGCCTTTTGGAATCGATCCAAGAAGCAAGGGGGAAGTCTTAGGAATGTTTTCTAGAAATAATTGAGCTCTTTAAGGTGTTACCTGGTCTGGCAGTGAAGAAGCTCGCCGGAGCTCTGGTAACGGCTGTCGTTCCTCTCCACGAACTCTCCTCTTGCTCTGGAATTCTCTCGCTCTCAACTCTTTGCTCTCTCGTGCGGTGAAGGGGTATCCCAGTCGCTGCCTCTACCTCTCCTTTTATAGGTGAACAACAACCCAACAAACCAACCCAGCAGGGCACTTGACACATAACAGAAATGGTAACAAACACCTAACTACAGTTGTAACAGCCCAACAGACAGCAAACGGTTGTCCCCCTCGCACTCCAATCTGTCCCCTTTACTGCCGACAAGGATCGACGACGATCCAAGCTCTGCTGGTGACGGTTGATCTAGTGGCTGAGCTGCCTTGGAAGCTGTTAGCTCAGTGGGGTGCGGGCTGGGTTGAAACAGGCTCGTGGGATCTAGGTGAAGTCAAGGAAGAAGGCTGAAATCGTGTGGAATTGAGGGGAGGAAGATGGATTCAGTTGGGTGAAATATTTGCATGTTTTGGTAAGTAAACATTGATAAATGAAGATGGGGGAGAAAAATAGGTTTGATTTTGGTGAAAAAAAGTCAAATAGGAGAAAATGGGAGTTGGGTTGGAAAGGAAAGAGAAGTAAGTGGGTTGAGCTATTGTGGGCCTTCATGGGCTCAATTGGGCTCAATGGGCCTATGTGGGCCTTGTGGGCCCCCATGGGCTTCCATGAATTAAATGAGTCCAATTAGAGTTAGAGCTCAGCTACCACATCTCTATCTTGTAAAATCAGAAAATTGGGGTGTCTACACCCTCTCTCTCTCACGTCACTGGTTTGGCTCGTGCCCTCAACACCATCTCCTTTGGTCCTTCTTAAGCTCTTCCGCCCCAGTTGCTTTTGTGAGTCCGACCGATCATCGCCCCACCATATAGGCGACGAAGAGGACGGGTCATCACGAGCAGGCTCTGGAGGCACGGGTTGTCCAGGGAGAAAGGAAAGGGAAGGGGAAGAGGACGAGCACTAGGTCCAAGGAACACTGTGCTCTAGTTGACTAGGGTCCAACTCGGTCCCACACCCCTAGGCACAACACCACAGCCACACAACCAAGATCTAATATCCAACCACACGGAGAGAGAGACACACAACAACACTAGACTATCAAATTACCCATTAATAAACTAATTTAGATAATAATCTCATAGTTTACATTATTTGGATAATTAGGCTCAGATGTTACATCCTACCCCCTTACAAGAATTTCGTCCTCGAAATTCATCTCTAATAAAACAAGTATGGGTACTGTCTTCGGCTGTCCACCTCACGCTCCTAGCTAGCATCCTCTATACCATGGTGTTGCCAATGAACCAACACCAATGGAATCACCTTGTTCCTGAGGACTTGCAATTTCTTGTCCAATATCTAGACTGCTTTCTCAATCATAGACAGGTCCTCTTGCAGCTCCTCTAGCTGCACTAGTATAACTTGGGACACATCGGCCAAACATTTCCTCAACATGGACACATGGAAGGAGCTGTGTACACTGGCTGGCTCCAGAGGTAGATCTAATCTGTATGCCACCTCACCAACCCTCTTAGTAATCTTAAACGGTCTAATATATCTGGGGCTTAGCTTGCGTCTCTTTCTAAACTGCATTACTCCTTTGGTTGGCGACACCTTTAGGAAAATGAAGTCTCCCACCTCGAATTTCAGAGGTCTTTGCCTCCTATCTGCATAATTCTTCTGCTAGCTCTGGGCAGAAAACAGTCTCTTCCTTATCAAGTCCACCTTGTCCTCGTATTGCTGTACGATCTCAGGGCCAACCAATTGTCTTCACCCACCTTACTCCAGCAAGTGGGTGTCCTATAGGGTCTGCCATACAATGCCTAATATAGTGTCATACCAATACTGACGTGGCCCTCATCGCACTGCCAATCTCAGGCAAAGTGCACTTCATTTCTGGTTAGTCTAGTCAATGGTGCCACAATCTTGGAGAAATCTTGGATGAATCTCCGATAATATCTTGCTAGGCTGAGGAAACTTCTGATCTCAGTAACTGTCTTTAGTTTGACCCAACTATTCACAGCCTCCACCTTGGCTGGGTCTACCTTGATACCTTCTCCTGAGATGATATGACCAAGGAAGGATACCTCCTTCAGCCAAAACTCGCACTTGGAGAACTTGGCATAAAGTTGATGCAGTCTCAATGTCTCTAGTATAGTCCTCAAATGACCCTAGTGGATCTGAACATCTAGAAAATATATCAGGACGTCATCCACAAAGATGACCATAAACTGGTCCAAATAGGGCTTGAACACCCTATTCATCAGGTCCATGAAGGCATCCGGAGAATTCGTCAACCCAAATAGCGTAACCAAAAACTCGTAATGTCCATAACGAGTACGAAAGGCTGTCTTTTGCACATCTAGCTTACTAATCCGCTACTGATGATATTCAGATCTCACGTCTATCTTGGAAAACAATGATGCTCCCTACAACTGATCAAACAAATCATCCATCCTAAGTAGTGGATACTTGTTCTTAACAGTGATCTGGTTCAACATTCGGTAGTCTATGCAGAGCTGAAGTGAATCGTCCTTCTTCTTAACGAACAATATAGGTGCTCCCCAAGGTGAAATGCGGAGATGAATAAATCCCTTGTCCATTATTTCCTATAGCTGATTCCGAAGCTCCCTCAATTTAGCCAGTGCCATCCTGTATGGAGCCTTTGAAATAGGACTTGATCCTAGCACTAGATCAATCACAAACTCCACATCCCTGTGTGGTGGCATACCAAACAATTCCTTTGGGAAAACATCATGACATTCTTGCACCACTAGTAAATCCTAAACTCCAAGCCTAGGCGAAGTAGAAACCGTCACATAGGCCAAATAGCCCACACAACCCTTTGCCAACAAACAGTAGGCCTTAATTGCAGATATCACCTTTTTGGGCTCACTCGGTCTAGTACCTTGCACCACGTACCAGCCTTGGCCTGGACACTCTGCTAGAACTCTTCTCTTGGCACAATCAATCATGACTGAATGTTGTGCCAGCCAATTCATCCCCAAAATGACATCATAATCTTGCATGTCCATCAAGATCAAATTGGCCTGAAAATTCCTGTCTCCTAGCTAAACATCAACTAGTCTCAGATACCTCCACATTAGACTGTGCTCTCCCAATGGAATAACTACATCGAAGTTGAATGCCAACCTAGCTAGCCTGGTCCCGTTCTTAGTAGCAAATGACTCAGAGACGAAAGAAAACGAACTCCTAGAGTTGAATATGACTTGGGCCATCCAATTAGCCACAAGAAAAGATCCTAACATCAACACATCATAACCATAATCATAATCATATCTATAACCAAATATAGTGTTGATTACATATAGGATCCATTATTACCAGACAAGATTTAACTCATACGACCATACTAATCCTCACATTCCACAACATCTCTTGATGGACCAAAATCTAGGGCAGCAATGGAGAATACTCTCCCCTTGGTTGGCTGACGAGGTGCATCTCCTACTGGCTTCGGTGGATTGGGACAACCCTTTTGATAGTATCCAGACTCACCACAGTTGTAGCACACTACACTATCTAAACTCCTCTACTTGTGCCAACACTGTGCCACTATGTGCCCCTTCTTACCACAGACGTGGCAAGGTCTTGCCTTCGGGTTGCTGCCAGATCTCGCCTGGCTAAATCCAATGTTTTCTTCTCTACTGGATGCAGGCAACTCCTTCTACTTCTTTCCAGAGCTACCAGAACACCTGGAACTCAGCGCTCCAGTGATCGAAGGTCGAGAAACAGAAGGTCGAGAGAGAGACTTCCTTTCCTTAACCTTCTTAGGTTATTCCTAATGGAGCAATCTATGATCATCCTCGTAGTGGCTTGCAAGCTCAATAGCATCCACCAAGGTCTGACATCGGAAGCCAATGACTCTGGATCTCAGTGTTGGATTAAGCCCTTCCACAAATTTCATGGCTCTGTTCTTCTCAGAAACCACAGCCTGAGAGAACTGCTCCAACTAAAGGAAGGACGACTCATACTTAGGAAAGAATCTCTGTCCAGCTTATTGAACCTTCTCAGCTTTAGGCTTTGGAATTCTCTATCCAGCATGTCCCTCTCATACTCAAGAAAGAACCTCCCATAAAATACCTCTTGGAACTTCTCCCAAGAGATCATTAATAGGTTCATATTTGGAAACTTGGTGCGGCGCGTAGCCCTCCACCACTGATTCACAGCGCCATTGAGTTTAAATGCGACGATCTGGACCCATTTCTTAGTTGGACACTCGATCCCCTCTAGGATCTTCTATACCTCCAAGAACCATGCCTCACACTCCTCTAGTGTGTTGCACCCATCTAGAGTCAGTGCACCTAGCTAGCAGAATTGCTTAACCAATGGATCTCCTTTCACCTTATCCTTGCTACTACTACCAAAGGACTGGGCGAAACCTTGCATCATCTCGCCAAATTCCCGCCGCATGCCCCTCCACGTACTGCCCTCCCCCACTTCTATGTCAGGCACTAGGGCTTGCCGTGACTTCGACCTCGATGAGACATCTTTTTGCAAGCACAACAAAGGCAAACAACATCCAAGGTCAGGTGCAAGACTCTCTATTATGCAGTCCTATTGAGCTACTATACCGAACATCACTAAGCTGGTGCATTGGGTGTAATCTTAGTTCTGATACTACTCTGTAATGCCCTGAACTCGAGTAAGCTACCTAAATCATAGCATTACAAGCAATTACAATAATTACAACATAAATCTAATAACTGTAACTAACTCAGGCTCATCTCTAGGAACTATGTGTGGTTAGTGGCTCCAACTTGGGCACCAGAACTGGACTACACCACCTGCACCTAAAAACTAAATAAAACATGCAGGAGTGACATCTACGTCACCCAGTACGTGCCCCACACAAAATCCACGGCAAAACAGCGAGAAAGCACAACTTAGACTATTACAAAACATCATTTCTTTTTAAAACGTTTAGAATCTCTATCCAAAACCATGCCCTTTTTCAAAAGCTCATATTTTCTTTTTCAATTTATGCATCTTTAAAACCTTTTTATGCATTCCGAGAAATCCACATTCTTGACCAGATCTAGCCTAAAACACAGGACCTCATAGGGCTCAAAATAAAACCATATATATTGGCAAGTAATTGGTTAAAACATGATCCTCATTCGTCGCTAGAATCTGAAGATAAGGCACAAGTCTAATTCTAGCTAAAAGCACACATTTTATTTCCACTTTTTTTATGGGTGTTACTGTGATCAGAGGTAACCAGGCACACAAGTAATAGGTAAGGACACCATTTCCCCTAACTCCCTACACTACCACAGTGAAGTTTCTCGTGTGGGAGGACACCCCTTGGCCCACAAGTCGTTAATTTTATTTCGTATGCACGGAGATATGTCTTTTTCTAACGTCTCATTGGTGACTAGAACACCAAGGTTCATATACCCAAGTTCAGCCTACATTGTCTCAAAACTCGGTAACTATGGTCGTATCTGACAATTGATTCCATACCAATTTACTGACACCAACCCCTCGTGGTTCCACACTGGCAACCACGGTCGTATCTGATAATTGGTTTCATTGGAGTCTCATACTCCTACCACATTGCCGACACCATCTCCTCGTGACTCTAGAACACATTATCATTTTCTTTTTAAAACACTTGGATTTTCTTTTCAAAGCCATCATTCATTCTCTTTTTCATTACTAGAAGTCACTTCCATGCAACTTTGACCCTTCATTTGGGTCCCCAGCTCAAAACCACGTAAAACCATGCATTCACATTCATTATTGGGTCTCATGCCCAAAAATCACATGAAACCAAACATTTATCAATTTCTTTTCATTTTTGGGGCCTCAAGCCCAAGACCATATTCAATTTCATTTATTTGAATTCCATATTCCTCCATGTCATCCACATGGGGAATACCTCATTAATACATGTGCATTATCCATTTAAACCACATATTTTTCATTTTCCTTACACATTTGTTCATATAGGCCAGGGGTCTGGTTTGGTTAACTGAACCAGATCGGTATGCCAAACTGGGCATCAGACACTTAGAATGGTCAACCAAAACTAAGGTTTGGTCATCCAAAAATCCCTACTTTGGTTGACTGAAATCCCTTGAAATAGAAGATTGGGTGTTTTTAGTCTATTGAAATTGGGTTTCTGGTCAAATATTGACAGCGAATTCGACATATCGAAATGCCTGTTTCCAGAAAACCTCCCCTGAGCCCTAACCATTATTTCGTAGGAATTGGGACCTTCGACGGACCCAACAAACATACCACATAAATCATGAATAAAACATGGGGTTTAGATCTCCAAGTCTACTTTAAAACCCCTCAATCCATTCTCAAAACCATTAAGCATGCTGCTCTGAATAAAATCATGAAGACATGAAACTCATTTCGTAACACTGTAGCATGCATTCCATTTTCCACCAAAAACCCACGAAAATCATACAACCTAGCATGATCTCTACACAATCAAGTCATTCACATCATTTCCATCATTCTTACTATTTTTTATGATTTATCATGCATTTAACACTATTTTCATGCATTTAACCTATTTTCCAAACCAAAGGGAAAAGAGGAGAGGAGGGGTCACATACCTGGACCGGCACTCCAACGACCTCCACCACCAAGCGGTGCTCCTCTGGCAAGCCTCCAATAGTCCCTGGCCACCAACAAGGTCCTCCAATCGGCTCGTGTGCACCACTCTCTGACGCAACCCACCAGTAGCACTCCTTATCTCTCTCTCTCTCTCGCTTCACTAGTTTGGCTCATGCCCTTAATGCCATCTCCATCAGTCCTTCTTAAGCTACTCTGCCTCGGCTGCTTCTGTAAAACCCACCGATCACCGCCCCACCATACAGGTGATGGAAAGGAAGGGTTGTCACGAGTGGAATGTGGAGGCACAGGTCATCAGGGGAGAAAGGAAAGGAAAGGGAAGGGGAGGAGGATGGGCGTAGGATCCAAGAAGTAGTGTGCTCTAGTTGACCAAGGCCCAATCTGGTCCCACACCTCCAAACACAACACCTCAGCCACACAACTAGGATCTAATATCCAACCACTCAGAGAGAGCAAGACACACAACAACACCAGAATATCAAATTACCCATTAATAAACCATATTCAGATATTACAATTAACTCATGGTTTACATTAACTGGATAATTAGGCTCAGATGTTAGAGGAAATTTACCATTGGGCTTGGTGGTATTGTATGTATGTTTCCTATGAGCGTGTAGCTATTGGGCCCTAGTGAGAGTTTAGGAAGGGGGAAGCTCTGTACCCAAGTGGACTTGGAGGGTTCAAAATGTTATAATGGGCTATGGATTAATAAATTCGGCTTGTTACCCCTTGTAGGTTATAGCTCATTCCTCCCCCTTCACCTCGTTCAGTAGACTAGGCTACATGTGGCATTGGGGCATTGAAGAAAGGCCCATGTTGGCCCATTGTACTACCTGCTTGACCCGTTGAGATCGAATTGCTTGTCATGTTGGAATAGTTGGTGTAGGAGTGTTGCGCTTCTGACAGCATGGCTCAGCCTCATTTGTTGATCTCTTCTCAGAAAACAACAAGTTCTTGAAGAGGATACTGACTCGTTACAACTAGTTATACCCTATGACAAGTATCTAGGAAGGATGAAAATACAGACTCTAATGCAATAAAGTACAAAGAAAGGTGTTTACGAATTTGACTTTAATGAAGAAAGTACAGTCCCAGAAGACACTGTTCTAAAAATCCTTGTAACTTGTTATTGCATTCAGACGTAAACCGCCCTGCAAACAAGGCACTCAATGCGTGTTTGCCTGATGTTGCTATTGGGGGTAGTGTCGAGACTCATCATCGATCAGGTAGGTGGAAGAAAGCCGCGTTGTTTAGACAAGCGACTATGTTGCTTGTTAATTCTAGCAGCTGAGGTCTGTCTTGGACAAACCAGATGGTCAAATACGGCTAATTAAAAGAACAAGTTTGCAAATCGAACGTCAATTTTACTTGTTTTAATAGTTAATTAATAGCTTAATTAATCTGCATTCTCTCAACCTATTTGGGTTCCTATGGCAAGGGAGAATGGCTTTTCCTTGGGTTTCTAGGGTTACACACAATGGGTTTGTTTCTTCTTCAGGTACCACCCTTAGACCTTTGGGAGGTCTACAAATGGAGTCTAGGCTATGGGTTATTCTCTCTAAACAAGGGCCCACAACCCAGAATTCTACCCTTAGGGTCAAATCCTAGAAAACCACAAAAATAGTAAATAAACATTGAATAATAAAGTATCAAGTATCTACTAGGGTATATTACTGACTTCAGGAGAGAGATGGAGTCAAAAATATGCCCCTAGGACACCTTAAGTTCCCTAATCTAGTAATCACAACCAAACACAGAGCACGGGAGAGTGACTTGCACAGGCCTAGTTAACTTGGCTTGGTTGTTTAAACCAGAGAAAGGTCCTTAAGGAACTTTAACTTTATTATAATACAATTAGTTTCCACCTTATTGGTGGACAAAAAACAATACTACAAACCAGTAAAACTAAAGTACAGGTAGACAAGATGATTATTCGTTTTATTTTGCTACTACAGGTTGAGAAAAATAACAAAAATAGAAAAAAAGAAAAAGCCTATAGGAAAAAATAGTATTTGATTCCCGTCACCCATGTAATCTGCGTCGATATGTGTTGCTTGCTAATGCAGCGGCGAGGCTTAACACCTTAGAGATAGCCGGTTGGAACTATAGGATCTGTATTTACTAAAAAAACTGGATAAAAGGTCTGGTCATCGTGAAGTCCTATACGCACAACCGTCTAGACTAGAAAACTATGCCTAGATCTAGAAATAAATGAAAAGAAAACAGATAAGAATCGACTTACATTGCATAAGGGTTGGTTCAAACCTATTCCACCGTGATAGCCAATATCTGTAGATATGGTTTTGGGAGGTTGATGTAGAGTTGTCACCATGTCCACTCATGATGATGACTCTTTTGTGATCACCACTTGTCCTTCGTTTGTGTCGGTTGACAAGACACCTACGAGAGATGATGATTGTGATGGATGTGGGTTCTTAATTCACTGGATCGACTACAAGATGTCGTCCAGTGGCATCCTCGTGCCTTATAATTTTCCTTCCCTTCAAAATAAACAATTAGAAAAATAAATCTTGATTAGTTCTAAGTGCAGTAAATAGTATCAGAAAAATGATAAATAACATGAATAAATACAAACTAATACTGACTAGGGGCTGTCCCCGCATGCATATGCCATAGGCTATATTACGTCATGTAATGGATTATATAAATAAAAATGCATAAAATTGAAAGATACCCCCTTCACCCTCGTGTGTTGTGGAGTGGATAGAGGAAGAGGAGACATGGATGGAGCTCTAGAGTGCACTTTGATTGCAGATTGGAACGATCTCTAGGATCTAGATTTCCATGCGGGGGAGGGGCTAAGATAAAGTAGGGCTATGGATCTCCCTCTCAAGACCTCTCTCTCTTCTTCTAGGTTTTTTATTGGCTCTTAAGGGTCTTTGGTGTGCCTTCCCTTAAGCGAATGACCTAGGGGGTCTATTTATAGAGTTTAGGGGCTCTAGATCTCATCAATGACAAGTAGAGGATGAATGGCCAGGATCAAACTCATTTTAAAGGCAAAAATTGCTTTTTAGATTTCGTCACCTACTGACCTAGCAACAAGGTCATTCAGTCGCTGCCTAGACAGGCGACGAATCTGAAGATTCTAATTTTGCTACATGCTGTGAATCATCGCCCAAATAACAATAAAATCTGCCACATCAGCCAGTCGTCGATGGGACAGACGTCGAGAAACTAAAAAGGAAAACTTTTGAAAATTAACATCCCAAAATATCTTATTGCGAATCTATTAACCAATAATGACCAAATCAATGAATTAAAATCATCTTCCTAATAGAAGGATTTCAAATAAATTCTAAATTTAATTTAAACCTAAAAAATAAGTAAATAAAATTTGAAAGTTTTTAAATGTCCAATAATTATGAGAAAAAATCAATCAAAATCAATGATTATCAAATTAAAAATTTGAACGTTTTTAGATGTCCAATAATTATGAGAAAAAAACAATCAAAATAAATGATTATCAAATTAATCCTATATTAGCAATCATTTAGATATTTTGGATATTATCTTTATTTTTAGCAATATCTTGAATTAAATATAGTTATAACATTAAAAATGTGATAACTTATCATAAAAATCTCATTTTTGGTAAAAATAAAGATAAGTAATCTTAATTATTAGGTCATCCTAATTTCAATAATTTTTTGAAATTATTTGACATTTATAATGATTTATATGATATGCATATATATTTAAGTGTTGAAAAATTATAGAAATCACAATAATTAAGGGAAAAATCTTGATAATGTTTATAAATGTCCCATATATCATATTAAGCCCTAGGATGATAAAATATGAGGAGGGAGAATTCCAAGATGTCTGTCGCCTACTGATGTGGCGCCATGACATCTCACCTACTCAAGTGGTGACGAGGCATGTTGCCTGCTATATAGGTAATATTCTGGTCTTTTATATTTTACCTCCTATCTTTTATGTTATTCCATAGAGATTCATTAAAAACTGAGAAATACTTCAAAAATTCCATAAAATCGTAAAAACATCTTCTTTTAAGATCATATTATTCAAATCTGCCACTAATTTGAGCAAGACTGTAGTGTTAGCTTTGCCACAGCTAATGACTTGCACCAAAAATGTTCATGGGGCTCGAATCTACCATTGGCTTGAGTAGGTTAGCTCCACCATAGCTAACAACCTTGAAACAAGCAAAATCATAAATGTTTTTAAAGAAATCATAGAAGATATGGAGACAAAGTTATAGATCCTTAGTCAAGTGATCTGGGATGCCTCAAGAATTGTTATCTTAGATGAACTCTGAGAAATGCAAAAATGGGATATCTACAAGCATATAGTGGTTGGGACGGTGCATGTGAGGTCATTGCACTCGTCTTCTTGCCTACTCTTCCCTCCTTCTTTATCTTCTCACAGGGAGGAGTTGAGTAAGATTAGATTCATTGGCATTGCACTCCACTATCTCCTCTCTTTCTATTCCACCCTTCTATGCCTTAGAGGTAGAATTTGAGCTTACAGCCCATCCTATGGTTGAAATGGCCAAGAATTGTTGACAGAACCCATTGGAAATGGAGAGGATGATGGGAACTTGCTTGGACCCATTTCTTAGCATTATCATATTCCACAGCATCTAGGCAAGCTCATTCAATAGCCATTTGCACGATTCAATGCATGCATTTATCCATTGATGGCAAACAAGCTCGCTGCTAGAAATAGAGTACCTGGGGTGTACTCAATTGGTGCACCAACCTAGTGCATCATCCAGGCAACACTCCCTTGCTCCGAGGTATAGACAATTTTCATGTCCCTAGTTTTTCATAATAATTTAAAGTAAATTAAATTACGAGAAATTAAAAGCTAACATAAATATCAACTACCAGAAACCTGTGTGTGTAGCTATGAGACTTCGAATTATATGCACTATGCTAAAATCCTCCTGCATGCCTGCACCTGCAATCCAAAACCAAGAAGAAAAAGCATTAGTGACAAAAGTCACCTAGCACACACCCCACTAAAACGACGAAAAACAAAACTATAATTAATTTTCCTTTAAATTCATTTCGCAAATCATTTTCTCTAAAGTCCCACAAACTAGGCCCACAAGGTCAAAACCACAACAAAAGCGGCCTACACCGGCCAAAATAGCAAACAGGGTTCTACCAGCCCAAAACCACAAACGAGGCCCTCAATGGTCAAAACCACACATAGTGAGTCAGGAAGCTCGGTGCTAGGTAACCAACTTTGGCCATAAGCAGTCACCAAGGTGCACTGCACTACCATGGCGAAAGCCACCCTGTGCACGAACGATCATCGTCCTGCGATTCTCCCACCTGGAGAACCATCACAAAGCCAACTCCTCTCTAGGAAGGCAATCCTGTCTCTCAGGACGCTACCAGCTACGGGGCACGTGTCCCACCCGCATTGGCCACCACAGGGTACGCTTCCTCATGGCATCGTCTACACGATGCTTAGGAGGGAGTGTCATACCTCCACGCCCGATAACACCTGAGCCTCAGTGTTCTTAGTGACAGTAGGAGTATCATACCTCCCTACCATGCCACAAGACACCTCAACCTACGGACCGCAACCCTAGCCTTGAGACGACAGTCAAGGAGTCTCATACCTTCAAGACCCGATGACCCTCAGCCTTAAGTATCTCAGCCCCTAACCTCAACCAGGGAGACGTGTCAGACCACTTGAGAATGTCATCACATTCCCTGGTCCCGCTGACACGATCCCACAGTGTCTCGGTCCGCACACAGAAAACAAGGAAAACCATTTTTCAAAATGGCCAGCTCATCTCTTTCAAAACCATTTTATATCTTTGGAAACTCTTTCAAAACCTCGACAAAATGGCACATCAGGTGTCCCACATGACCACCACTGATGGCCCACGACCCCATCTCAAATGGGCAAATAAAACAATCTAGGAAACCATTACATTCAAAATATATTTTTCCAAAAATCTAGGAAAAACCACCAAAAATCCCTACTAGACCTGCACATGTGGACCGCACGTCTGGCCCGTGACCCTGGCATTTTTGTTTGAACACTAACAGAACCTGGACCAAGGGCTAGAGCCATTGCCAGACCCACACATGTGGCCTGTGCAATCGGCTTACGTCCCCAGTTTTCTGTCAGAATTCAGACGACCTGCAGCAAGGCATCTAAAAATCGCCCGAAGTGGGAATCAAGGGTGGACCCAGCAAACAACTACCAAAAATTCTGAATAAAACATATGTGGTAGACCATCGAGTCTACTCCAAATCTCAACAAACAAAACTGAAATCCATACATCACACAACAAGATATAAATTCACAAGCACAAATGAGTCAAAAGGACCCAAATCTCAACAACCACCACAAATACCCATAAATACCACAATAAATTCCCAAAAATTCTGAAACGTTAAATTTAGCCTAGATTACATGCATCCTAGGCAATTCTACCATTTTACATGATTTCTACACAATAAATTAAGGATACGTACCTGAAATGAGCTCCAACGACCCAACACATCCTCCGACTAAACTCTGGACACCACCGGCGACCACGACCTCCACGGAAGCCTTCTCGACCTCTAGAGCACCCGCCAGGCCAACGCTAAGCCCCATGGAGCCTCCACCTCTCTCACTCACTCTCTCTCTCTTGCTGGGGCACGAAACAGAGGGGGAAGAATGGGAGAGATGGGTGATGGAAGGAGAAGGGTGAGGAGGAAGGGAAGGAGAGGTGTGTGCTCGAGGAGGAGGAGAAGAAAGGAGTAGATGGACGATGAGCGACGGAGCGCGGTGCGAGTGGGCTTATAAAGCCCTGCACACGTAGTAGCTAAACGCGTGCTAGCCACCGACACCTTGCATGAGCACACCGGCCACACCGCCCAACCACTAGCCACAACAACCAGCCCATAATTCGGGCCCCACATGGACCCACACACAGGCCCACAAGATAGTGTCATAATGCACAGTGCCAACCATGCACAGGAACATACAACCAGAAGTCGGCCCACAAGGCCTAAACCTAAAATCACAAAATTACACAAACAAGCCTCGGAATAGTAACACCCGCCTAAGAGTAAATTCATTATAATGTGAATAACCACAAAATGATATTCCAAGTCCTTCCAGAGCATCAAGGAGCTTATTATATTGGGTTTTCTTTGAAGGAACATCTAGGACAAGGTAGGCCTTCTCACTTTTCCTTTAATTCTTGTTCTTTTACATTGGAATAAGGCATGCTAGAAACTTGCATATGGTCTGATTTCCTTTATGTTTTCAT
>JAMKQA010089998.1:0-20016 GCA_024699735.1 Posidonia australis
GGTTGGATTTTTAAGTGGATTTAATTGGATTTTGTTTGATTAGGGTTTTGTGGAATTTAAGGTGGATTTTAGCTGGATTAAGTGTTTTATTTATTTTTCAGTGAATTTTACTGCGTTTTAGTGTTTTATTAGGTCATGTGGGCTAGTGTAAAGCTAATTGGGCTTGTGTGAGCTAGGGTTTTGGTGGTTGCGACCATAGCATCAACCGGAGGAGCCTGCTGCCAAATGAGCTCAAATTGGGGTGTCTACAACCTCACAAGTCTTAGTCTCAACAAGCACGGGGATGTGTCTCCTCTCGACGCCCCTGTGTGCTCGGACACTTGAGGACTCTTACCCCAAGTCTTACCAACACCTAACAATTTCTGTCTCAGTCTCGACACTCGTACTAACTAGGGTGTCACGTCCAGCTATACAGAGATCACATATCCCCTGGCTCACTGTAATGTGTCTTTATGTACAGTCAGTACCCTAGGTCCTCGACACCCAAAACAAACGAAGTCTCATACCTCCAAGTCCAGAGATCCTCTACTCACGAACCTCAGTCTTAGCCTTGTGAATGACAATCTAAGAGTCTCATATGTCTAATATTTGACAAACACTTACCTTAACCTTTTGGTCTTGGATCTCATCATATGCAGTGTGTCCGACTACCTCAAGGATGTTGTCACACCCCCTAGTCCTGGCAGTACGCTCTATCGGTCTCTCGACCTCAACTAACAGAAAACTCTGGAAAACCTTTCAGAACCTTTGCAAATCTATGTATTTCTTTTCCAAACTCTTTTGAAAGCCATTTTCGAAAATGCTCGAAAACTATCTCTGAAAATATCACTAAATACTGTGCAAATGAACACCATAAAAATCCTTATAGTTCCTTATCAATTTTTTTTAGAAGTCACTGTTTAAAGTTATCCATGCTCTTTAGGAATCTTTAAAAAAATGTTTGATAAACCACTTCTTAGAAACATTCTTATCTTCTCATAATAAACTTTGAAAAACCATTTAAAACTTTCAAGCTCAGTTGGAACATTAATTAAACACTTTCAGGGTATAGGTTCACACCGAGGAACCACACAGAAACTCACAGTGGTCTTGAAGTCCTTAATAACTAACGAGACCAAATACCAATTCATCTTGCTAATTCTTTTGGGCCATTCTCAAAACCATCCTAATGGTTCTCCTACTTATTCTTGTGTCAATTTAATTATTTCTCTAAGATTAATACATACATACACTCATATATATATATATAGATATTAATCAACTCTTAAAATACTCTAAATTGATTCAATGTCTACTTCGGTATACCAATTAAATTCGATGTGCTAAAATCTTCTAATTCGATGTACCAAACAATTTCGGTATGCTGTTTCAAACGATTTATGCATAATGAAATTTGTCTTGAAACAGCTATCATCGGAGTTGGGACCATGGGCGGACAAACTTACGATGAACCAAAAATTCTACAACAATTCTCAAAACAAGCATTCTAAGTTTACTTTTATTTGGAATAAGTTTCATTTAAATTTCATATCTAGAACTCAAGATATAAATGCTTGAAGCTATAAGACTCAATCTGGTATAACTTAATGGGTCGTTAATCTTGACACAAGCCTTGGTATTATTACAAGTCACGAAAATTAACAAGTTGCCTACTAAATTAAAGATCTTTGAGTATACTTTCTAATGGAACATAAATCATTCAATTCCAATACTCATAGTTCAAGTTATACACAATTAAAGTAAGAAGGCTCAGATAAGCTCAGTAGTGACAATGTTCCCATGATTTCTTCGAAAATTCATCAAAATTTATTAAAAATCCACAAAACCCGTATCATACATCTAAATCATCTCCATTCAACATATTCTACTAATCTTAAGCTTAAATGAAGAGAAATAAGAGGAATGAGGTGTGTACCTTTCTCTTTTCTCTTCCATTCTTCTTCTTTCTTTTTCTCTTTTTTTGATTTTCTTCTTCTCTTTTTCTGATTTTCTTCTTCTTTTCGCTTTCTTTCTTTCTTTCCTCTTGGTTTTTCCTTCTTTCTTTCTTTCTTTTTTTCTTCCCTACTCTAGATTCCTCTCAAGTCTTCCTTTATTCTCTTCTTTTCCTCTTCTTCTTCTTCTTCTTCTTTCGTTCCTTTCTTGTCCCCTTTCTTACTCTTCTCTTCTCTTTTTTTCAAATGTTCATGCCATCCCCTACAACCGCCCTCTCCCTCACGTAGTCATTTGTTTATTGAATTTTTCACATAAATTTTGCGCAAATACCTCTAGAGAAGGAGAAAATATTCTAAATACCTATAATTCATAAAATAACTTATGAATTGAGATCTCAGCGGCACTGTAGCATTCATCGTTAATCTATATTCGGTCCTGCACTTCCACAGGTCACTACACACCTTAGGTGGTAACCTTCACTAAAAATAACTTAATTATTAATTAATTATCATTAGTCATGATTAAGTGTGAAGGTTGAAGTTCAAGATATTTCATGTTCATTATGAATCCACCATGTTCATATAATTTAGATTGTAATGAGGATCAATTTATAAAGCACCTTCACTACAACATAATATATATTGTTGAGCACAATATTTAGATTTGGAACATTATATGATCCTAAATCTCTCCACTTAAGGTGTGTTTGAATGAGATTATTTTGACCAAAAATCCACCAAAATTAATATTACAAGCTCTACGTCCAAGGGGGTTAACTTTTTTTTATTTTTCTTGTACTTTGAGCGATTCAACAAAAATTTGTTGGTTGGTTAGTAAAAATTTAGAATTTTCTATTTCTTTTATTTTAATAAAAGGCATTTAATAATAATTCAATAATAAACTATTGTATTTTATGTAAATGTCAAAAAAAATTAAGTTAAAATTTATCCTAGAATATGTGAATTATTTCTGGAATCCAACTTGAGTTAGATTTTCAGATTCTCCCAAAATACACGTGAATCTACATATACAATCTAAATTACGATATTTCATTCTGATTATATATCAAATCAAATATGAAAAAATCCAAAGACTCATAATCTGATTCAAACAGAGCCTTAGAATCAATTGCTAATGGGTAAAGGGCCCGAGCCCGAGCTAAGATCATCCAAAGTCCATTTTTATTTTGTAATTAGTTGATTTAAGACTATAAACACACTTCAACATTCCATTTGTAAGTTTATGATCCTAGAGAGATGTAGCATTGATGGAAATAGATGCAGGATCAGAACATGTAATGGCCAATCACAAATATGTGTATTTAGTTTTAAGTCTCGACTCTAGTACCATATTAAGAATTGCATTCTCAAGAGAGAACCATTTTTAATTAGTTGATGTAGAACTAAACACTTATTTTAACAGTTACTGCAGCAATGCAAAACTATATGCTACAAAAATAAGAAAGAAAAAAAAAGACATCATAGGGTGTAGTTGTAGCTAGTTTTGATTATTTTTGTTTAACGTTTAATAAGTTTACTAATTTCAATTATAAACTAATGAGAGATTGTTAGAGATTTGATATCTAAATTGATAATAGATCATCACCAATTTGTTTTTTTATTTAACTTGAAATTTAATAATTAAATCGCCTTTTTGTAATATTTTCTTGTAAATAATTGAACATGGATAATTTTGGATTTTTAAGAGTCCATGGATTTTAATGATAGATTCTCTCAATACAAGTAGATAGATAACTGAATATCGTAAAATAGAACAAGCGCACTTATAAGACTTGTTATTGTAGTAAATAAACATGGAACAATATGTATACACATAATAATTACATTGATTAACATGTTAATTAAAGTCATAACATGAGATTCAAGAAAAACCATGAACAACCAATGCAAGGAACAAATATAAAACAAAGACACAAGGTTAGAACTTATCTGATCGAGTCGTCTCGAAGAACTTACCTTAGAGAAAATAGCGATCTACAGTCGATACATGGAGTTTCATGCTTTTTCTCCCAAGATAAAATGATTTCAGTAGATGGAGAACATATCGAGTTCTCGTCTACACGGCGATTACACCTTAGTTGTCTTAAAATCAAAATAGAGCACCAGTCGGAGAAGAGGGATAATCGAAAGTTTCATCTTTCGGGAACACAAAATCGTCAAAAAGAAGATACAGAAGGAGAGAGTGCAAGATAGGAAGAAAAAAAGATAAAACTGTCTCTCCTCTTGTCTCATATATCCATCCCCACGAGTCTGACCCTTTCCATGTGGTTTGGAAATATCTGTTGGAGGACGAGTTTTGACTGGCCAAATTATAATTAATTAAGATCTTACTTAAACTTGATTATCCAATGTAATTTTGTGCAAAAAGTACCCAAAAATCTTACCTGGAAGCCCAAAACCCTAGGCTAGAGCCCAACCCCACTTGCACACAGGCACGCACATGTGGTCATTCAGGCTTAGTCCAAGTTCTTATAACCACTTGTTCTAGTTCTTGTGGTCATCCAAATTTTTATACTTCACCAATATGGGACTAAAGTCCCATAAACATGTACAAAACTACTCTCCAAAACATTTCCTTTAAATTGTTTCCTCTCTTGGACTTATCATTAGACATTTAATCTTTATTAATAAAGACAATGTAATGGACTTAACATGAGTATTATTTAATCAAGTACCATGAGCCCAATTAAGCCCAATTCAAATCAAATTAATTAAATGTTCAACAATCTCCCATAGAGTTCAAAGCATAAAGTGCTTTTTCAAATATCATGCTATGCTTTCAGTAATAATATCTTCTTGTTTGAACTGTTACCTGAGTTAGCCAACATTACCTCCACAAGAACTAGGTGAACTTACGTTTTGAACCTAAAGTTTTGGTGTGAAGATGTACATTGGTAACAACATGACAAAGGTTATGATAATGATCTTTAGGTTTGATGCGTTAACAGTCATGCATCCGTATCCTGTATCATGATTGATTTCTAGGAACAACCCAATTCCTTTATTATGGCCACACATGGTCAATCATTTAGTTTGACATCTTCAAGGATATACCGCTAGCAACCTATCATAAGAATTTATCCCATTTAGAGACTATTCTCCAATTAACTTACAGTTATGACATTTCTAAGCTTATAAGGGACAGACACTCGTATATACACAAGTATCACTATAAATTTGAGATATCACACATATTCACAAAATAACTTGCTACTACAACATTGAACCTATTTTGTGGGATCTCCACTCAGATAAGTTGTGTTATCTTTGGTACCAATAAAGTCCACAACTATAATCCCATCAGCACAAGTTCCCTCACAGACTTTAGTCTGATTTGGATGTGTCTCCTTTACTTTTGGTTGTACTTGGAACTATCGATTTTAGTAATTATTGTCATGCTATTATAGTGTACTACGATTGCAAGAAGCAGCTTCTTAAGCATAGGTAAACCAGATATAAGCTCTTTTAGCTATTTAGCTTCCATCTCAGATTCATCCAAAGCACACAACTTTGTCTCAAATGTAGAACAAGACAAAATGGTTTGTTTCTCAGACCTCCATGCGATAGAATCGCCACCCAAGGTATATACATCTTTTGAAATCCCATTACTTCTAGAGTTCTTAGCTATTCAACTAGCATCACTACACCCTTCTACGATAGAAGGATGCTTTCTATAATACAGCCTAAGGGAAATTGTTCCCTTCAAATACCTAAGCACTCTATCCAAAATTTCCTAATGGATTCTATTTGAACAACTTATATATCTACTTAACTTGCATATCGCAAATGAAATATCTAGTCTTATGTAATTTGCAAGATACATGAAACTACCTATAGACATCCCATTTTGACAGCCACTTGCGACAAACTCACTAGAAAAATGCACTCCAACGGCAACGAGACACTTCACCCTTTCTAAATCCATTTTTACCCCAAAATCAGCCCAAGACACTTAAACCAAGCCCATCAACCCAAACCAGCCTAGTCAACAGTCCACCTTTAAACAAGCCTTATACACCCAGCCCATCACTAGAATCCATCTTGTGTGTTCTATGCTAGTGGAGGGTACGGTCCGATTGCGTGGTCCAACAGTGCGTCGTGGATGCATGTAAGGAGCAGGGCTGTTAGGTGTGAGTTGGCCGACCCGTCTTTTTCATTGTACCTCGTATGAGTAGCGGGGCCGTCTGCGTTACCCCAGCGTGCTTGACACCCTACTTTCGCCACTCACGCCCGAGCCATCCCTGCCTGCCACCATGCCTTGCTACCCCTGCTCTCACCGCCCACACCCGAGCCATGCCCTGCCACTGCCTACTACCTACTACCCTACCACTCGCCTGCAACACGCCACCACCTCCTCCAAATGACCTCCCTATAGCAACGACCCAGTTCTCTTGGCCTCTTGCCTCTCTTGGCCACTCTCTCCGGGGGTCTCCCACTCTCTTGGTTCCTACACTCGCCCCACGCGCGACCCAGCAGCCAGAGCACCACCCTAACCACCATTTCCAACCACCCAACGATCACATCTATCCCCTCTCGGCCTTGCACCCATCGCATTGTGCCAAAGCAACATCTAACCTCTATCAGAGCTTCTCCTCTCGCTGAAACATACTCCACTACACCCCCAGGCCATCATCGTCCACTCTAGCCACCCTTATCGTCGGCCGAAACCCAACACCCACCTTCAAACCAGTCCACTCCCGTATGACCCAAACCACCACTCCATTCCCAACCAGCACCTCGAGCACCTTCACCACGGCCTCCTTTGTCCATCTCTGTAGCCGTCATGTGATGCCAGCCTAGAAACACCGCCGCGAGCCTCGTCGAAGACGAATAGCCTAAAACTCTACAGGTTTGCTTTCGCTCTTTGCTGGTATTTGTTGCTTCCTTTATGTTTTCATTGCTTTGTCGCACCATTTCGTGTATGTTTCATTGGTTTTTATCATGCCATATTTGTCATTTCATCTTCATCTTCTCCACCTCTGGCGACGTCAGAACCCATCTCCGGTGACATAGGTGGGTGGGAGGATCCACTCACACACCCATGCACATATTGCATCCCCTGCATTCCACTTCGTCCCCTCTAGCCTCTGGAAGTGTTGGAATGCCACGCTGAAGTCCCTAGACAGAGAACTCAGGCAAGCTCACCGGCAGAACCCAACTTGCTGCGAGTTAGGTGGGTGGAGGCCTTCGGTCAGCCACGAGTCCATCCGAGTGCTTAGGTACGTTCCTCGACCTCCCCTCTAGCTTCCTATGCATCATATAGCATTTTGCATCATCGCATTTGGGTCTAGGATGGGGCGGAGCTCATTGCTCTGTTTTGTCTCCGGCAGCTGCTTCCTTATTGTGCGGTGGATTGGCACGGTAGACATACGCGGATCTGGCAGGGACAAAGCATGCAGCTAGCCTATCCATTTGTCTATCCATACTTCATTTCTCTAGCCCATACCCATGCACCTAGACACAATCCAGCACACCCACTTGTATCTTATGCACTTTAGACATACATTAATCTTGTTTATTTGCACATCGTCATTGCATTAATGCTTGCATCGCGTTCGTTCATTCCCCGTTTCGTATTTCACCAAGCACATCATTTATTATTTCATGTCACTTATTATTTGTCAAGCATCATACATCATTACCCTAAGTAAGTGAGCATATCATGTATCATGAAATTCATATCATGCATCATGACACACTTGCATTTAGGACAATGATGATTACTATGTCGGATCCTTTTGACCGACGGTTCAGGATTCACATAGCGTAATTGAACCCATTTATATCAAATTTCTGCCCCACTTACATCACTTGCATCAGCATAGCATATGGCATACGTTCATTTTAGACATAACAACATGCATGATCATTTGCATTAGGTGACGCAAGCAAGCGAAAAGCCAAGAAAGACTAATTTCTCGAGTGCATGGGGGTGGCTAACACCTTCCCTATGTGTAACAGAAGTCGTTACCCTTTCTCTGGCCTGCGATGACCATTTGTGTCATTTCCATTAGGCACGGAGCATGCACACACATCCATACATGCATCAATGTTGCATAGTTTTCTCGCATTTTATCGCATCCGATTTTCCTCATCTTTTCGGTTTAAAAAGATTAGGTGGCGACTTTGTTTTGTCCTTATCATTTCTTTTTCTTGTTTCGTTTGGTGTTTTTGAGTCAAGTATTCTTCCTCGAATTCATCATCTTCGCTGTGACCTTTTTGATTCTTCGCGTGTTCCCTTACGTAAAGGTCAATTCCGACATAGTGACACTACCAATAATTTGTGAATATCTTAATTGAGACACAAGAATTCTAGTTTCATTCTTGAACAAAGGTTTTAAAGAGTCATATGGAGTTTTTACAAGTTTATATGTAGTATAACCGAATTTCTCTAATGTTTTTTCAACATAATCAGACTGAGAGATAACTATATTATCAACTGACTTAGTGATTTTAAGCCCTCAAATCACATCAGCAACACCCATGTCCTTCATTTCAAACTTGCTACAAAAGAATGACTTTGTTTCATTATTAACATTTTTTGCAATAGATACACTTGTCAAACTCAATAACTCTGAAGCCAAAGATAGTATCATTGGATTAAATGGCTTCTCTAGAGGGGGTGAATAGAGAAACTAAGTATTTTGCAATTTTACTTTGTGTTTGCAATAACATACACAAGCATCAAATGAATTTGGAGTAACTAATTAAGTATACATAGGAAGGATGAGTGACAATCAAGTACACAAGTGATTTATAGTAGTTCGGCCAACCCTAACCTAATCCACTCTTCAAGAACCCCTCTTGAGATTTTCTCGTTAATTCAAATCAAAACGTACTTGTTGGACGTATCTTTGCCAACGCCGTAATTTGTAGATCCTTCTCACACCTTGAGAAGGTTGAAGCACACTTTCTTTATACTTTTTGCTTACAACAACTCACTAAGATCTCCCTACTCTTTTTACCAAGGATTTAGAAAATGAAAGCTCTTTGAAAAGACTACGGGGTAATAAGAATGTAGGAATTGAGCTTAGGCTTGTAGGATTTGAGCTATTAGTTGCTGTTAAAGCTAATGTGTCTTTTCAAGGGGTGATTAGAGCTCTATTTATACTAATTACTTGAGCTCAAACTGTGGCTAACGGATATAACAAATATTTGCAATGGACTCCTGATTCGATAAGTCGAAATTCTTCGGTCGACCAAAAATCTGCAATAGTCAGAATGTTCGGTATGCCGAAATTCATTAAAGTTGTCACCGTTCAGATTTTATTAGTCAATAACTCTGTTGATTAACTTTTTACTCGTTTCAGTATACTGACAGAATTCAGTATGTCAAAAATGACCTTGAACCTATATTTCATTATTTTTCTAAGAATTTCCTCCTAAGTTTATGGGTATTCCTATTTACCTAAGATTTTGACTTAGGTTGGGAGATCATTACATCTCTTAGATAATACATAAAAAAATAGAAAAAAAATACATCAATTTTGATACAAATATACTTTGAATAATCATTTGGTCTTCTTGATTTCTTCATGTCTTTATAACTCTTCCATCAATCTTCAGAATGGCCTTTGTAATTCTTATTTTTGGAGCTTACCTTAACTTCAGATGTATCTCTTCGTAATATTCTTCATACAATGTCCTTGAAATGCTTTTCTTGTATGTGGTAAATATTTCTCAAACACATGCATTAATATATTCATGAAATTTATTTTGTTACCATCAAAATATAGATTGATCTTTTTCCAACAATCTCACTTTTTTTGATGATAACAAAACTAGAAATATTTTTAACTATAAATTCCCCCTATTAATAAGCTTGGATTTAGAAATTTTACAATAATATCTAATTTCTCTCCTTATCAATAACAATATGACCTTTTCTTATAATCATGAAGAAGCATATTAAATCCATCATATGACTTTTTCTCCCCCTATCTTTCATAAGCAAAAAGAACTACTCAAAAATAGACATTCAATCCCCAAGTTTCCATTAGAATGCATATAGATGATGAGGATTAGTCTATATGTTCCTTATTAAGTATTTTCAATAATACTCCCCCTAACTAAATGTGTTATATGTTTCCCGTTTCTGTCATAAGCAAAGATGTCATAAAACTTATGTTTCATGTACACTCATAATCAAACATTATGACCCACATTCATGATAACAATCAAATATCATTGTTCCATAACCATCCATACATATATAAGTCATAGTTAAAGGCAAAACAAGTTCATGTCAAGGTCTATAATAAAATCAAAAGTTACAAAATTTAGTCAATCAGTCGCAAGAGGCGGATCACCTTGAAGATGCTTTAGGATGTTAGCATAATATTCATCAAGCTTATCCTGATATGCATACATTTGATACTTATGTTCAACTTTATACTCATTGAGCTGAGTAGACATTCTTTCCAAGATCTTCTTTGTATTCCCGTGAATAAGCATCAAGCCAACTGATGAGTAAATTAATATCTTCGGAATGTTTTTGAAATTGTTCCTCTTGTCATCTCTTGTTATCCGCGATGTCATCTCAGATGGACAAAATTTTAGCTCTAATATCTGAGTCTTCCTCAAAACTTTCAGAGCTCTCATTGACTTGTGGTGGAACAGGTGCACTAGAAGATAAAGGGTGAATACCCTTTAAAGCTTTGGATCTTTCCAGTGTTTGTTCCATTTTAGAAATCGCTACGATCCCTAAAGGTTTAGTGGTGACAATAAGATTGGGTTCATGGGCTAGTTGGACACATAAATGTTTAAAAAGATAAGTGAGTGATGGTCCATAAAACAATTTGGTTTTTATATGGGTTGTGAAGTGGATTATGACTCTAGCCCAATTAACCTTGATTTTCTTAATAATTGCATAAATAGCCTTGCAAGTAAGTTCATTAAGCTGGTCATTGTGACCCTTTTTTTGAACAATATTTGTAGCCACAATATATGTAATTATTCGAGCTTGTTTGGTCAATTAGTTTATTTTAATGGACTTAAATGTATCTTTCTTATTTTGAGAAATGACTTTATTTATTTCTAGATAAGACCAATCTAACTCATGAATTGAAAGAGTGATATCGACACCATTAGATGAAATTTTTGGAAGTTGGCCAATGAGAGTTTCATCAAAGATCCAATGAGAGTTTCATCAAAGATAAGATCATAGTCAAGAACAAAAGAGTGGAGTATGTCATGGCTAATGGTGAGGTTGGCATAAAATTGTGCAACAAGATGTGGATAATATTTTTTATCACTAATGGATCCTAAAACTGAAACCAACTTCTGGAAAGTAAACAAGCTTTCGATGGCGCCAAGTTCATTGAAGATTACCTTCCTCCCTGTGAGAACCTCAAGGTTAGTAAAATGCTCTTAGTGAGCTCGTTGTGCTTCAGAGTTGATGAAGTAGGTAAAGAAGGTAAATGGATGGAAAAGGAAATCAGGGAAACGAGAAGGAGGGAGCGCGAGAGAGTAGGTCTTTTTGTGAGGAGGAGGACGTAAAACGGAGGTGGAGGTCGGGATCTTAAGAAGAAGAATGAAGAAAATGAGTTCAAACTTAGGTATATAACGTGTATGTTTGACTAATTTAAAACACAAACGGTATACTAAAATTTTTCGTTATGTCAATTTAAACAAAATTAGGGCACATTATCGAGGGAATTCAGCAGACTGATCAATAATGGCAGATCAAATCGGTACATTTCAGCAAACCATTCCATAATGGCAGATTGAAACAGTACATTTTGGCAGACCGATTAATATCTGAAGATCGAAGCAGGGGATTTTGAAAATTTGTCACAGGAGAAATCGGTAGACTGTAAGAAAACGGAGTATTGAAAAATGTGTTTCCTGAAAAATCTAACAGAAATTTCGACTGACCAAAATTTTTTGGTGTACCGATCCAAGGATTTATTAGTCCAAATCGGAAGACCAAACCAGGAAGTCTAACTAAACTCAAGAGAATTTGGTTGCCTGTAATAATTCGATAGACTGAATCAGAGAATTTTGACAGACCAAAATTTTTTCGATGTACCAAACCAGAATTCTAGATAAAACCATCTCTCCTCTTGGCCCATATATCTATCTCTACGAGCCTGACCCTTTCCACATGGTTTGGAAACATCCGTTGGAGGATGAGTTTTGACTGGCTAAATTGTAATTAATTAAGACCTTAATTAAACTTGATTAGCTAATGTAAGTTTGTGCAAAAAAAAAAAATACTTAGAGACCATTCCCAAAAGTCTGAAGTCCGAGATAGGATCATTTAAGTTTTTACATTTCACCATTGTAAGACTTAAGTCCCACACATACGTACAAAACTACCTTTCAAAGCATTCCCTCCAAAATGTTTCCTTTCTTTGACTTACACTTTTGGACTTATCACTAGATATTTATTTTTTATTAATAAAGACAATATAATGGACTTAAAAAACTTGGAAATAGAATACTTCTTGACACCTTGGTCCTTAGTATTATATTCCCGATTTAGGACATTCTAAAGCACCTTTGCTATTGATGAGGAGGAGATATTGTATACATCAAATAACACATTGAATAGTGTTGATAGTATACAACAACATGCTAGTTGATCCCTCTCCTTCCTCTTAACGATTTTCTCTACACTTTCAAGGTCAGAAGCATCTGGCTCGGGACTGTCAGATTCTATAAGGGATAGCAACCCTAACATGGTTAACTACATCTTTATAAATTGTTACCAACATTTGATGTGGGGATTAGAGAATTTCTCTGGCATATCGACTATGTCTATCTTAGATCTAATCGAGACAATACTAAATATATTAAACAAGTTTATTTTCTCTAAAAATGTAGTAAATAAATGTGGAACACTATGTATACACATATTAATTACATTGATTAACATGCCAATTAAAGCCATAACATGGGATCTAGGAAAAACCATGAACAACCAACGCAAGGAACATATACAAAATAGAGAAGCAAAGTTAGAATTTATTTGATCTAGTCATCCGGAATGACATACCTTAAAGAAAATAACGACTCACAATCGATACATAAGGTTCCATGTCTTTTCCTAGAATACAACAATTTTAGTAGATGGAGAACATACCGGTTTCTTGTTTACACGGCAATCACATCTTCATTACCTTAGAATCAAAATAGAGCACCAATCAAAGAAGAAGGATCCTTGACACTTTCGTCTTCGAGGATCATAAAATCGTTAGAGAAAAGATATAGAAGGGGAGAGTGCGAGAGAGGAAGAAGAAAAGATAAAATCGTCTCTCCTCTCATTCCATGTATCTGTTTCCATGAGTTTAACCCTTTCCACGTGGTTCGGAAACACCCGTTGGAGGACCAGTTTTGACTGATCAAATTGTAATTAATTAAGTAAGATGATAATTAAATTTGATTAGTCAATGTAATTTTATACAAAAAGTACTTGAAGACCATTCCCGAAAGTCCAAAGTCCAAGTCCAGCCCGATCCGACACGTGTGGTCATATATACTTAGTCCAAGTTCTCGTGAACATTTGTTCTAGAACTCTTTAGAAATAAGATCATCTAAGTTTTTACATTTCACTAATGTGAGATAAAGTCACACAAACATGTACAAAATTATCTTTCAAAACATTCTTTTTAAGATGTTGTCTTTCTTTGACTTGTATTTTTGAACTTATCACTAAATATTTAATATTTATTAATAAAGACAATATAATAGATTAAACATTAACATTATTTAATCAAATATCATAGACTCAATTAAACATAACTTAAACTAGATTAATTAAATATTCAACAAACTTTGAGGAAGGAATCCTAACACAAATCGCACCTTCTAAGTTGTGGTCTCTCTACCACACATCATCTTTTCAAAAAGTTGCAATTTCTACCTTCTAGAACTGCGGCGCGTATTATTACAAGGAAAAGAGATTTAAGAAGGAAGATTAATTGGATGCACGAATCAATCGAGTCACCGTTCCCCAACCCTAACCAATGAAGCAAATGGGATAAATAATAATGGCCGGCAGACGTTCAAAGATGCAGTGCACGTAACGCTTGCACGGCTTACCTATTCTCGCGCGCTCTTGATGGAGCACTGTGGATCCCACCGACACTTCTACTTCAATGGGCTTTCACTTTTTTGGAGGAGAGGCGTTAATGGCTGAGAGACAGCCAGAAGAAGAAGAAGAAGAAGAAGAAGAAGAAGAAGAAGAAGAAGCTGGTGCACATGGGGTAGCACATGGTGGGAGTGGTTCGTGTTCTGTGCAGTTTGCGCTCTGCTGTTGTCCATTGTTCATTTGCTCGCCTCATCCTCGCCTGTTAGGAGTAGAATTGTACCCCATGTGTGTCACGTGGGACGGAGGGAAAGAGGGTTTGTTCTGCCTTCTGGTTCCTCCATGCATGCACGTTATGTGACTTATGTACATCCAAGTTACAGCTGTGGTGTGTGTGCAAGACATGTGGTGAGTGCCATACATGTGGTGAGTGATGTGTGGGTTTTGCCGAAGTTTCGGATGCATGTTGGTGTGCAATACACCTTTTAGTGTAGAAAAATGATTTGTGTGTATCAATTCTTACGTTAGATCAAGACATGATTTACATGAGCCTGTGTTCGTTAGTGTATTACAGTCTTTGATTGGTCTGACTTAAATTGTACAAAAAAACTTCCATGGTCAGACCCGTGGTCCTACATATGAAGGTGAAAACGCTGGAGGAGCAAGGCTGCGTCCATGAAAACAAGCTGACTTAGAATTTGCAATGCAGGAAACTACTGGCAAGTGTAAATGGTTGTTGGAGTAGCAGAGCCGTGGGATAAGAGTATAAGACTCTTTCGACACTACTGGTTAAGGTTTGGTGTGATTCTCACCAAAATTGTGCGACTTAATGTGTTTGACATTCTAGGAAAAGAACAAGAACCAGTCCGTTTCTGATTCATGGGATATAAGCTCTCATGTGACTTTTTCTCTCCTCTTCTCGTTTTCTCCTCCATGAAGAAAAACATGCCCATCTTTCTTACTGAATTTTGTAGAAAACCTGTGCACTGTCAATGTTTTAGGCGAAAAAAAAAAAGCGGGGGGAAACGGTGGTGAAGTGACAGCCACAGGCTCTCAAAAAGCCATAGGATGAAGAGCATTGGTTTTCTTTTAAATAAAACATAAAAAGTAAATATTAAATAACGGGAAGATTTAAAATGGAGAACAAATTTGCTTAAACATTATGAAGTAATATTTGATAGTATGAAATGGTAGTGGGGTTGCACTTTAAAACATGGGCACTCACTACTACCTATTTTCTTGGTTTTTATGCTACTTAAATTGTTAGTAACCGTTTCTATTTGTAACGTGTTAGACATGCGCATTTTAGTAACAAATTACCTAAATGATTGGTTTTCTCAAAATACTAAGCCTACCACTACGGCTATGGTAGCCTACCACTATGGTCATAGAAGTCTACCAATTTAGGCATCGTTTGGTATTTAATGATAGGAAGTGTTTAACTAATTCTTTCTACTTAAAATCATTCTAACTAAATGCATTAACAGTTGGTTAAAGATTAAAGCATGCCCACCAGCACAATCAATGTCTGATATTTCAAAAGTTACACAGCGGGCTTTACATTCAACGTTGTATTCAACGTTCAAACTACGTTTGGGTCATTTTAATCTAATTTGATTCCAATTATATATAATTTCCTTATTAACAATATAATATAATAGTATTAGTTACGTCATAAAAATCATTAAATCAAGCTGTTCCTTTGTAACGACAACAGCAGTTCCATTGTTCAATTATACAATCGAACTTCACAATTCGCTTCAAAGATCGATCAGACTCCGCTTAGTACAACTAATCCTGAAATAGTAAGTCTGAGCTTTAAAATTACACGACAAATCGAGGAGAGAAACAAAGTAACACGGAGTACATAAATGCCATTTGACACTTGCCGACATTTGGTCTAGTTCTGATAAAATACTGAAACATATCAATTGAGCTCACAAGTAAAAACACGCTTGTCCTCCCGTGGAAACAATTCCCCGATAAATCACAACCACGAACGATCTGCCATCGTTAACTTTCCGATAACCTAAGACATACTTCATGATGTAACCAAAACACACTATGATTAAAAACTTTACTGACTAATAAAAAAAGCCGTCACATTTCTGAAGTTCCCAGGTCCCACCCACACCATTTGGCATTTCCTTCCTTGTTTTAACGTCTTCAGCGACTGCCACCGGGAAAAGGCAGATCTGTTCTCTTTCAACGCACGAAACCCAACCCAACAAATAGAGCGCGGCCTCACACCAACACACGGAACCAGAGCAATGGCAGCTGAATTCGGCCGTCAAGGTGACGCAAAAGGGGTCCCCAGATTCGTCTCCTTCCTGTCCTCCCTTCTCCAGAGGATAGCCGAGGCGAACGACACGGCCGCCGAGAGAAGGCGGCGGGAGCTGACGGTGTTCCACGGCTCCGCCAGGCCGCCGATAAGTGTGTGCAGGTACTTGGAGAGGATCTTCACGTATGCCAATTGCAGTCCGTCTTGCTACGTGGTGGCGTATGTGTATCTCGATCGGTTTGCGCGGCATCAGCCTCTTGTTTCTATCGATTCGCTTAGTGTTCATCGGTTGATTATCGCAAGCGTTATGGTCGCTACCAAGTTCATGGACGACGTGTGAGTACTGGATTTTGAATTGGGTTTGGTTTTATTTTCCGGAATGTGCTTAGGAGTTTTTTTCTGGTTGCTTTGTTGCAATTTTGTTGTGGGCTCTGTGTTTTCTGTTGAAATGATTGAGAAGTTTTAATTCCAATATGGTTCTGCTTTACTTGGGTCGGAGCTGTTTGATCATCATTGATCCTTACTGTTTGGGTCACAATTTTTGAAACTTTTATTCTGTTTGGTCTTCCAATAATCTAGATCACAGAGTTCTCTTCCTTCGTGATTCGGTACTTCGATTAGTTCAATCCAGTGATCTGCTATTGCTTTCTAGTAATTGTTCATCTTCATTTCCAATGAAAAAGAAGAATAAGCAGAAGAATTGGGCCTTTACTTGCTGCTTCCAACATATTCTTTACTTCAATTGAATAATAATTCCTTTTCTTTTCTTGTGGTACTTCAGATTTTCAGATGTTATAAAAAGTCACATAATTTCTTTATCGTACTTCCAACATGATAGTAGTGTTCTACTCTTACAATGGTACAGTCAATTCCAATCCTTCAGCACAGTCCCGAAATTGATAACGACACATGTCCTGTCCAGCTGGCCCCCCTATTTATTGCTGTGGACTAAGGAGATCCCATTTCCTCTCATTTGTCCATCTGCCAACTAAGATCCGTTGTTAGTGTTTTTAAGGGTTTTCTTTGCCTATGCATGTATCCATTCTTAATTGGGAGGTGGGGTTGGTGGTGGTCGTTGTATGATATATCTTAGCTGGTGACATCTAACGCGAGGAAATAAATATAATATCAACGCAGTAAGCGGCTGTACCAAGCATAGTTAACAATATATTACTACAAATATAACATATATAAAACAGTTGATTAATTTTGCACATGATGTGGTTTTACTTGTATCTTTATTTGCTGATTGAGAGGGAAAATTACTACCCTCTTTTAACCGGTGAGCGGCACGTGGTTCAGACTTGTGGTCATTCACTAGGTGATTTGGTATTTAAAGAGTTTCTTTTTCAAGGTTTATGGACTACCTATCAGTCTGTTACTGTTTATAAGACCAATATTGTTCCTAACTGATTTAGATAGCACGACGAATCACAAATTCATAATCCAGATTTCTGCATGCACTTCCATCTGGATGTTGATTTCCAGGTTCATGAACAGCCTATCAATCTGTTACTGTTCATCACTGCCTGCCCCATCACTAACAGCAATAAAAATGATTTGCAGGTGCTATAACAATGCATTCTTTGCCAAGGTTGGTGGCATCAGCACAGTGGAGATGAACTTGTTGGAGATGGACTTCCTCTTTGGTTTGAACTTCCAGTTGAATGTCTCGCCCACCACCTTCCAATCATATTGCCTTCACCTCCAGAGAGAAATGTACTTGGAAAGCCCTCCTCCTCCCCCAAGCTCTCAGTGCTTCTTCTCCGAGGCCGACGAGCCCAGCAGCCTTCAGCAGCAGCAACAACAACAACAGTTGACTGCTTGATAGAACCCAATGCAGCAGTGTAGTGTCTTGTGATTTCCCTTTATTGGTTATTGCTGCTTTTTCATCCTGCAACCTTGTGAATTGCGATCCGTCAAGATTGGGAAAAGACAACGCTCGAGATCAACCGGAAGCAACCTTTATTCTTAAAGATTCAGAGAAGGAAGTCATATATATATATAGATCAAGGGACATTCGAATTCCAAACACCACTCCTTCACACTGTACAGTTATCATATCGAGTCGGCTTCATCAAGTCTGCTGCTTGTGTTCCAAAAGTTGAGGTTTGCGGGAAGAGAACCATGTTTGATTAATCAAGTGGGATTACCACAATTTTTTTATCCTTATGATTGTGATCCCCTGTTAATTACTCTTCTGAGCAATACGTTGCAGGTCAGGTTTGTTAGGATTGATCTATCAAACAATATTTGATACATGCAAAGAAGAAGAACACAAAAGGGAAAATTTTATTTCTTGTTATTCTCATACAGGACCTAGCATGTAAAACCATCAATAAATAAATATAATTGGAAGTATACGTAAATCTACGAAGAAAATCAATAGAGGATTTGATCTTGAGTATTGAGGCTTTGATCTTGTACATATTTACAGGGCCTCTTCTTTTTTCAGGATGAGATTGAGAAAGAAATTACAGTTATGTTTGGTTTAGAGACCACAATTCTTTATATATTACCTTTATTTCTTAGTTTTAATTATGTCCATCACATAAAATGAAAATAAGACCTTATGGTTTTTACACATAATTAACCCATACTTTATAAGATGTTATTATGTCCAATAACTTAAACCTCATTTAATCACTTTAAACGAGGACAATACTATTAGATAATATATAATACTTGATTAGTAATATATGTAGACTTACACATTAGATAAATATATCTAACAATTTCCTACTAAAGACGCATATGACTTTATATAATCAAGTATTATAACCTAATGAGCTCAAAAATGGCTATCTATTCCAAATATCATCTCTAAAAATTTGATCCATTAATTATATTAGCATAGGATCAAAGCGATATTCATCATTGTGGATGAAGGTTTTAAGGGTGTTTGAAATAAGCGTCAACGCTTTCACGGACGTAGATGTATCTGTGATTGTTACTTGTCGAATTGGTTCTGTTGGTTGACAAGATGTCTACAGGAGATGTTGTTGTGGTTATGAGTATGGATCCTCGATCCACTAAATCGATGATAGGGTATTGTTCAGCGATTTCCTTGTGTTATGTAGTATACTCTTTTCCTTCAAAATAAACAAAATTAGTTCTAGATTACTCTAAGTATAGTAAATAATGTTAGAAAAACAATGAGTAACATAGATAAACAAAACTAAATACTAACTGAGAGGTGGTTTTTCGTATGCATATGCTATAGGCCTATCTAAGAATAAAATGATATGTAAACGAAAACTGAATTGGAAGTGATACTTCCTTCACCCTCGTGCTCGTGTGCATGGGGTTGAGAAAGTGGAGACACGGACAAAGCTCTGAAGGCACGTTTTAACTCTAAAAGGATTAGATCTCTGTAGATCTAAGTTATCTCATGGAGATTGGACAGAGTGGAGGCTAAGGATCTCTCTCTTTCTCTTTTAGGGTTTTCTAAGGTCTCCTTAACGTTTTAAAATGCCCCATTGAAGCTCTGAAAGGCATGTTTTAGCTCTAGAAGGATTGGATCTCTGTGGATCTAAATTATCTCACAGAGATTGGACAGAGTGGAGGCTAAGATCTCTCTCTTTCTCTCTTAGGGTTTTCTAAGGTCTCCTTTGTTGAAAAAAATCTATTAATATGTTTTGATGATAACAAATGAAATGTGATTAATGATTAATAATCACTTAAGAAAATATGACAAGTAGTCAAATATTCAATTATACACACTTGTGAATCTACATGCCTTGATAGAAGCT
>JAMKQA010089999.1:0-12580 GCA_024699735.1 Posidonia australis
TTGTGTTAAATCTATCATGATGAATGGAAATTGTATTAAGTTAATTCTTTATTTTTAACTAATTACGAAATAAACATTAAAAATCCTTAAATAAACATAAAAACATATTTGATTTTATAAATTATATGTATCTCTTGTGTATCTCTTGTGTATCTCTTTTGCAACATAAAAACATTATTGATTTTATAAATTATAAAGTCAGGCATATTTGGGCATAATAAAGTCATTGTACTCGTCTTTACCCGAACAAACAAAAAACCTCTTGCGCGGACTCGGCGAGATGCAGAGATTGGCGTCGGCGAAGACACCTGGTTTCGGACTCGGCGAGATGCAGAGATCGACGTCGGCGAAGACACCTGGTTGCGGACGACGGGCTGGGGACGTCGGGGCTGGGGACGAAGGGCTCAGGGCAACTTACGGAGCAGCTTGGAGTCTGGAGATCGACTGGCTGCTGATTTTAAAGAGCACGGGAGTGGCTGGAGCAGGCTGGAGCATGCAGATCACGGGTGTCCCCAGCCGTGATCACGGGAGTGGGAGTTTTGTCGACTTGCAGGGAAGACATATCCAGCCCGTCGTCCGACATGAATACAAAACTACCGAAATCCACCGACACCCACCGACATCAGGTAAGTCGCGACATACATGCCAATATCGTTTCCCTACCTACACAAACCGATACGTGTCGGCGAAATTTCGCCGACACTGTCCGACATTTGTTTCCATGAGTATATGTGATTGTATGGTGTTATAGTTAGATCTCTTTCTCTCTTTCGTATTCTAAATGCCATGATGATATAGCTTAAATTAATACTCTATTAATTTCCATTACATCGAGAAACTTTTATAGATTAATATTGATAGGATATTTGCAATCTATGCTTGAGGAACAGGAATATAGGGATTGTAGGTATTGTCTTAGTTTTACTATGCATCATTACATTAAATCAAATTATTATGTTCTTATTCAATGCTTGATAATCTATGATGAATTACATATACATTATTACTATGCATCATTACATTAGATCAAATTATTATGTTCTTATTCAATGCTTGATAATTTATGATATATTACATATACATTATGCTTATTAGGGTAAAATATCTTTGATTTGATATATAAGATTGAAAAAGAGACAAGAGAAAGTAGAGTTAATTATGTATCATATTGATTTGAATAGATGGATTCAAAAATCTAAGACCATCTTTATTTTGATTTTTCTTGATTAATACAATCCAATCAATAAATCTTTCTTCGAATCAGACTATTCTATTCCATATTCTCAATCTGTCATTAATCGATAGTTAATCTGTTGTTTTAATAAGCTTGGATCCAAAAGTGGAAGTTATGTCAAATTATCGATGAGAGCTTAGAGAATGGGACTAGGAAAACCCTAGAATCAATGTGTAACGGGAAATTCATGTCCAAAGATGATAAGAGAAGACAAAGTGACTCCTAGGCGTTCAAGGTAAAGGACAAAGTGATATCTAGCCATATTGTTTTTATAGACATTTTGTATGCACCCATGACAAAGGCCCGATGACTTGGCAGGCATGGCCCCTTGCTGCCGAGGTGTCATAGTAACAACTATGGTAAACTATGTAAAATATTTCAAGCCAATTAGAGATAGTTGGATAACAATTGCAATACACATTTAATACCTGTACAGTATACTGTAAAAGTTTAGAGTTGCTTGTCAACCATATTTAGAATCAAAGATCTCAACATCAAAAACAGCAGAATTATAGAACTAACCCTGTGGATCCAGCATGAAATAGACGAGCTTGTTCCTCTCTAGTTTCTTCATCAATTGACCACCAACCGAGCACTCTTGTAACATTTTTCAAGATATTAAATTTAAGAACACACATTGTAGTGTTTGAATAATATAAGAAAAAGATATGAGAATTAAAAAAAAACCATACCGTGAACCCTTATGAAGGAATGCAAAGCAATCATGCGCTCTGGAAGAGATTGTTGAGTATCTTCCTGCTATGGATCCATGTACCAAAAGAACAAAATTCTCTATGAACCTTGAGGTAGCAAATAAAACTGCAACACCTTGCAAAAGGAAAAGTGGCGAGAAAAGAGCAAGGATTGGGATATTCCGTGTAGCCGGTGGTGTCCCCTGTTATTAGAAACCAACAATTAAGCAGAGCACTTATAAAGAATATAGTTGCAGAAGTGAATTGCCAAAAAAGTGATTGTAGAAAAATGAAACTTAAGCACAACTGTTCAACGAATCTCATGTCAGCAAGACATCAAGGGATATAAACAGTTATTTTGTTCTCCAATCATGAATCAGTCAGCATAATTACTATGAACCAGATCAGCTATTATGTTATGTCTGTATAAGTAGTAGAAAGACATAGATATGATAGGTCTATAGAAGAGGTGAAAGGTTCAGATCTCTGTATTCTATTTTATTGTTCTAAAATATCCTTAATGATTGAATTACAACAAAACATTTCCATATTATCTACAAGCAGCAAGAGTTTATAAAATACAACAAATCCCACAAAATCATAATAATGCCAAATTCATATGAATAATCATAAATAATCCTCAATCATAAAAGGTTTCACAAATTTACACTTCACTCCTGAAATATTCACAAATTATATAACATAAATTACACAATAATCACTTAAATTCGATTATTATTCATCAACAATCCTGTATTCTCCTATCCCTGCTCCTCAGCAAAACACTGATAATTTTGTATGCACTATAAAGTGATAGCACAGTAAGCAACTACCTTCAAGTACAAGTAGAAACATAACGTGCTAAAAAAAGGAAGATCGGTGAAAGAAACCCAATTATGTTTCTAATTTCATAGTGATTGTTCGTAATCAGTATAAGAATCTTATTAGAGAGTTGTATCGATTAGTTATACTTATCACAAAAATTACCTCTAAGTGCATGCACAGCAAAAACTGAAATGTTATAAATGGAATTTTCATAATGTGGCCTCCAATAGCCTGCAGATCACATGATTGCCCTTGGGTCTGATCATCAGCTGAAGATATCACCATGCTATTATTTAATTCACGATGTCTAATAGCGGTTGAAGAAAAACCAGGTTCAGAATAGCGTGGTTGCTGATGAATCAATGGATTGGACCATCTTGTACAAACAAGAAAGGCAAAGCATTCTGCAATACTTATTTCATAAAGAAACTGGAGTTAGGAAAAAAAAATAATAGGACATCATTATGGAAATTAGAAACAAATATTATTCTATTAGCAGGTCTATAATATCATATAAAATAAGTTGAACTGGAAAAACGATCATACCCAAAATTAATAAATAAATCCCACCAGCCTAAAGAATCAACATGGCCTGGAATATAGTGGACAAGTTAGTAAGAGAGAGAATCTAGTTCTGAACTGTTTGTGAAGGCTATCAAATATGCATTACAAAGAATGTGAATATATATCAGACTATCAGTTAGAAATGATAAAATTGTAAGTTATATTTGAAGAAATCACTGAAAGAGTAATCTTCTTTTTGAATGATAAAGGAACAAAGCTTTTTTGGCAGTCAAAAGGAAGAATTTTATTCCAAAAACTGAAAAAGGGGAAAAGACACAAAACAATATTATCAAGGAGATAAGAACACAAGAAAAAAAAAAAGAAACAATCATAGCAAGCTACAAAAAGAAATGCACCAGCCAACAACAAAAAAAGACAGAGAGAGGGTCCCTATCACAAGGCAACCAAGACCACCAGCCAAGCGGCAATCGATGCTGATCCTTGCTTTTTTTGCTGCTGTGCTTGTGGTGAAGCTAGCTTTCTTTTGTCAGATCTTTGTTTTACCAAGTCAAAGCCTTTTTCATAATCCATTAAAGAGGGGTCTTTTTATCAATTAACTTCTAAATTGGTGATCAAGAATACTGCTTGAAGAGAGGATGAATTTCCATCATATACAATATATTTCAAGGAATGGTTTCGATGGGCACGTTAATGGAATGGCAGCTGTAGAATCAGCAACAAAGTATTCGTAATGTCCTATGATTATATGGTAAATGGATTGTGCCATTATTTGTAATATTCTATAATTATACACAAGATTTGTAACAGCAGCTTGATCTGCTCCTCAAAGCACTCCTGTACATAATATATATTCCCATGAATGGCACAATACAAACATAGAACAAAGTATTCCGTTTTCTCCATCTTCTTCACTCAATCTTTCTATTTTGATATGGTTGTGGATTATCAGTGCAGACAGTACACACAACCCAACAACACCCCCTGCACCGCTCCCCCCAACAATGTGAGAGGGCAGCAGGTGCAGACATTCCGCACCTGATCAGGCCCCTTGATATGGTATCAGAGCATGAGTAATTTTGCTGATTTTGGTGGTATTTGTGACATCACTCTCTTGTCTCTTGTGTTTTTTTTTGTGATCAACTCACAATCTATCTGTTGTTACTTGTGTTATTTGTTTTTCTGATTTAGTTTCTATTCGAGATGGATTCTCATCATTTGGTGGTAAAGCTTGATGGGAAGAATTACTCCCTGTGGCCAACCTACCTCAAGAATTTCTTGCAAGGCCAGGATCTTTGGGGTCATGTTGATGGCACTATTCCTAAACCATCAGATGGAAGATTGTCAAAATGGGTTATTACTTTATTAGCAATGCTAAGATAAAAAATGGACAATGGAATCTGTGGAGAATTCCATTGCTATCAACTTGAGTTCCCTTTTCAGTGCTAAGGACATGTGCGACCATCTCAAGAAGATTTATCAGCAAAAGAATGAACCACGGTTATATCAGCTTAGGCAAGAAGTGAGCTCTTTACAACAACGCTCCCGAAGTATTCAAGAATTTTACTGTGCAATCATGTTACTCTGGAATGAAAGGGACATGATTGATATTGATATTCCTGAGGCTCCTCTTCCAACTCTGATAAAATTCAGGCAACAGTCTTGCACCCAACAATTCCTGATGAAATTGCGATCGGAGTTTGAGCATGTACGTGCCTCAATTCTTAATCATGGAGGTACCTATCTTCTTGATAATATCTCATCTGAATTGCTTGCAGAGGAAACTCATCTTCAAACCCTTTCATCTCAAGATGTTCCACAAATTCTGCTCTCCTTGTTAGCACGATAAAAGCAAGAGATCTCAATACAATAGAATGTCACTATTGTAAAGAGAAGGGTCATTATGCACACCAATGTAAAAAAGAAAGTTTGCAGGCACTGTAAGGAGATAGGTCGCCTGATTGATCAATGCAGAATGAGGCCTCAAAGAACAGGGACTGCTAAAGCCAACGTAGCGGCTCTATCAACATCGGATCCAATACCATCTCCTAACTCAACATCCCTACCTTCAGCTCATGCTATCACATCCTCTCCCATTCCATCACCTACTCCTACACCAGAGTTTTTACAATAAGTTATCCAAGCTCTCCATACCTCTGGCTTTGGTAAGGCTAACTTACATTCTTGGATAATTGATTTTGGAGCAACCAATCATATGACCGGAAATCTTTATGCTTTACAACATCCTACTAATGGTAAAGGAGACAGCATTTTAGTTGCCAATGGTCAATTGTTGGCAGTAGAAAAAGTTGGGTCATTATCTATTCCCATTCCAAATGCATCTCCATTATTGCTATCTAACATTCTATATCTGCCTAGTCTTTCTGCAAATTTGATATCAGTAGCACAACTAGTAAAACAAAACTACATTGTTTCATTTTCATCTTCTGGTTGTGATATACAGACTTGTTGACACGGAAGGTGATTCACAGAGACCGTAAAGAAGGGGATCTCTTTGTCTTGGACTTTGGAAACATGTCCACAAAACTACTGCTTGTTTTCTTGCTCCCTCTACATCTGAAATAAGTTCTGCTAATAAACAATGGAGATTATGGCAGTGTCGTTTAGGCCATCCTCACTCTTCCAATATGAAGCTTTTGTTTTCCTCTGGTATTTTACCCAATAAAGTTACTTGTCAATCTGATCTTGTTCAACAATGTGAGGAATGCATTCTTGCAAAAGCCAAAACATTGTTATCTTCTTCTAGTACCAATCATGCTAGTTCTACATTTGATTTAGTTCATAATGATGTTTGAGGACCTACTCCTGTTGGCTCATTAACTAAAAAGTTTTATTATGTCACCTTTATTGACGATTGGTTAAGATATTGTTGGGTATATTTTTTGCAACATAAATCTGAAGTGGTTCAAGTCTTTAAATGTTTCCACAATATGGTGAATACTCAGTTAAACAAAAAGATAAAAATTTTACATTCACATTCAGGGGGAGAATGCATGTCTGGAGAACTTAAAGGAATTCGTAAAGAATGAAGGCATCATGCACCAACGGAGTTGTCCACATCAACCACAAAAATATAGAGTAGCAGAGCAGAAACATTGTCACATCGACGAAATAGCCCAAGCTATTCGCTTTCATGCAAACAAACCAAAGGTTCTATGGGCAGAATCAGTCAATACAGCAGTACACTTGATTAATCATCTTCCAACGTCTAAAACGAATGATGTTTCACCCTTTGAGAAGTTATTTGGAAAGGCAGCAGACTACTCTTTACTGAGAGTGTTTGGTTGCACTCGTTATGCTGTGATTCCTTCTTGTGAGCATTCCAAATTGGATGCTAAATCAGGTAAGTGTATATTTCTTGGATATGATGAGACATAAAAAGGATTTTGTTGCTATGATTAGGAAACAAGAAAGTTAAAAGTCAGCAGGAATGTAGAGTTCTTAGAATCAGTCCCATATTTTTCTGGCAATTCAAGTTCTATCTCTTCATAATCTCAAGATGATTCCTTTGTTAGTTTATCCTCCATTCCTAATAATGCAGGTCCTTATATTACATACCAAAGAAGGACAAAGAATTCCCCCTATTTTGACCTCTCCCACATCAACTCTGGAACAAAGTAATCCTCACTCAACTTTAATAGAACAAACTCCTATGCAAACTTCATCTCCTTTGCCTCTACGTCGATCTTCTAGAACCATTAAGGTTCCAGAACGATTTTCATTATTTTCCACACATGATATGCTTTCTATCCCTAGATCTTACAAGCAAGCAACAGATAGTGCACAATGGAGCAGTGAAATGCATGAAGAAATTAAGGCTGCTGAAGAAAATCACACATGAGAGATAGTTCCAGCTCCAAAAAACCACCCCATTGCTGGTAGAAATGGGTTTTCTCTATCAAATTGAATCCTGAATTCCTGATGGAACTTTAGATCGATACAAGGCTCAATTAGTTGTCCAAGGATTTAATCAAGAAAGAGGCATTGATTATGAAGATACCTTTGCACCAGTTGCAAAAATTACCACAATTCGAACATTGATAGCAGTTGCTGCAATGCGAGGATGGGACATCTCTCAAATAGATGTTAAAAATGCCTTTTTGAATGGGGCCCTTTCTGAAACTGTCTACATGTGACCTCCTCCAGGTTATCTTTCATCCTCTCCTGGTATGGTTTGTAAATTAATTAAAGTCTCATATGATTTGAAACAAGCGCCCTGTACTTGGTTTTCCACATTAAAAAAATGTTCTCCAGTAGGCTGGGTATATGCAATGTGTTAATGACTACTCACTATTCATCTCATCAACCTCTAGAGGATTTGTTTTCGTGTTAATATATGTGGATGATATATTAATCACCGGTGATGATCTTCAAGGTATACAAGAGTTGAAGAAGGCTTTGGAACAATCATTCCAGATGGACTTGGGTTTGGCAACGAACTTTCTTGGGTTGGAAATTTCCAGAACTTCACATGGCTATTTTATTTGCCAACAAAAATACACAAGGGATCTTAATATCTTATTGCTATGGTGGGCCTTACACATGATAAGAAAGAAGACGCTCCTTCAGAAATGAATGTGAAGTATAGAAGGTTAGATGGAGATTCTACCTCAGATGCAACAATGTTATTCAGGAAGATTGTTGGCAGCTTAGTGTACCTCACAGTGATTCGACCTGATATTACTCATGCTATCACATTGTTAGTCAATTTGTTTTTGATCCACAACGACCACATCTCACTGCTCTACACAGGATTATTCACTATCTATGTTCTACTCCATTCATTGGTTTATCATATTATAAATCATCTTCGGCTAAACTACAAGCTTATTCAAATGCTGATTATACCGGACACTTGTCGTTCAACTACCAGGTATTGTCTGTTTCTTGGTCGATCTCTACTTCATGGAAATCCAAGAAGTAACCAACAATGTCCAAATCTTCTACTGAGTTGGAATATCGTGTATGCCATCTGCATGTGGGGAAATTACTTGGCTACGTCAACTTTTGAGTGACTTTGGAGTGATCATCAGCAAACCAACTCCACTCTTCTGTGATAACCAAAGTGCTGCAAAAATTGCTACTAATCTAGTCTTTCATAAACGAACAAAACATATAGAAGTTAATTGTCATTTTGTTCATGAGAAATATGAATCAGGTGACCTTTTATTGCCTTACGTTGTTTCAAAGGAGCAAATTGCTGATGTTTTTACAAAAGCTCTCCCAAAGAAACAACATGATAAGTTGGTCAGCAAACTATTGATATCATATCAACAGTTTGATGGGAAGTGTTAATGGAATGACAGCTGTAGAAACAGCAATGTATGTTGTTACAGCTGCACTCCTTATAAGGTAAATGGATCATGCCCTTATTTGTAATATTCTATAATTATAAACAAGATTTGTAACAGCAGCTTGATCTGCTCCTCAATGGACTACTGTACATATTATATACTCCCATGAATGGGGCAATATGAACACAGAACAAAGTGTTCTGTTTTCTCCATCTTCACTCGAACTTTCTATTTTGATAGGGTATGCATGCAGCAAATTGTCTATGAGCCACAATCAGGTGGTTACTCAGAATGGCTACATGATGAATGGATGGTGGTACATATCTAGCTATTAGTTACTATTATTGTTTAGGACGTGTGTTGCATAAAATACAGGAAGCCAAAAATGCATGTTACAGACTGTAACTTCTATAATACTAAGTTGATGGCAGATTGTGCTATTATTACTGAATCCCAATAACTGTAGATTTGATTATCTAGACAATGCCACATGCAGCAAAAAAAATGATGCCACTTACGTAGAAAATAAAGATGATGATCAAACACAACAAAGAACCGACAAAAGTGCCTTTGCAATAAACGTGTCAATATGTCATTCAGCAGCACAAAAATGCTATAAACTCAAATATCTTCTTCACAACACATCCAAATAGAATTTCTTAGCATAAATCCATAATATGGGAAAAGATAATTTTCATTATGACCACACTATGCTTTTCTCCAACCCAATGAAAAAGGCAGCAAGCATGTAAAACTAGGGGCATAGACATCAAAAACATACCCTTGTCCAATTAACACCCACCAGCAACCACGATGCAAGCCAGTGCAGAACATCATACAACAATGGTGGCTAGAGAGAGCAATATGGATTGACAAAAAAGGTGTATTGACCGACACGTGTCATCGAAATGTCTATGTATGTCATCGAAATTTCTCCAACACGTGTCTTATTTTCAATTTACCGACACGATATCGAAATGGAAATTTTCTAAACAAATGTAAATTTTTTTTTACCGTGTTTCTAACAACACGATTCCGACATACCGATATTTCCCCAACACGTGTCTATTTTTCAATTTATCGAAGTCCAACACGAAATCGACATTTAGAACCATGATTGGCATAACTTTTGGTCCCTGCTAAGTAATTGAAATAAGTACTCCCCTAATACTGTCAACGTCTACGGAGGGTTGATGGTGAAAACACAGTTCAAAACAAAGAGAAATGTGGATAAAAGAAGAGGGTTTGAGGACGAATATCCTATTGGATAATATTATTAATTTAATTATCAATTTAAAACCTCATGTAATGGGACCTTAAAATGAAGTGAGATAGTGAATAACATGCCAAAATGTGGGCATTAAAGAGGCACCCAAATACCCTGACAATATAATGTTACAGTGGCATTCATATCAATTCAGGAATCATTTGACTTGGAGGATCCAACTAGGATCATATAAAAATCAAAATGTGACATGGCTCTAAATGTTGCATCACTGATGGATTTTGATACGAGAATATGGTATGCTGAAAAAAAAAAGATGCATTACATAAAAATGTGATTGAAAACTAGTATCTGAAACTAGCACCAAGCATTTGAGCAAATAGAGATTCATTATTGGGACTAGTCATGGATTCATACTAGAGGATTGAAGAATTACCACAAAGCTTAAGAAGTGTGAATGTTGTTGCTGCAACAAGGAAAACCATAGAGATAGCAACCCAGAAGTGCTAGAAAAAAAAGAATAAAACATTGTTATTTCAAAACAGTGGTATGGCACAGGTCCTGTAAATCCTGGCGCATATAATCATTTGATCAAAGAGGAAACCATGTTATTTCTATCAAGAACTGTGGCATCCACTTAGTAAATATATAAATAATCATATAATGAATTTGCTCATATAAACTATCCTAAAATACAGCAATCCAACTCAAAACCAATTGATAATAAATGAAGAGACCTAGGATCATCCATGTTTATTTTGTAATTATCTGATGTAGGAATAGACACCCTCTTGAACAAACTAAATATCATAAGCTGTATCCATATCACAATTTTCATTCCTTAAAGAAAGATATGATCGTTTGTCATATGGCCTTCTAAGTGCCCATTATATCAAGGAAAGCTTTTATAGAAACAAAGCAGCATGTCAATGTTACTTTTAATAGGTATAGTAAAGACTACAGAAATAGATATGTAACGTGACTTGTGGAACTTTAACATATTCAAGTGATCACATGGTTAAGGGCAAGCTTTTGTTAGGTAAGAAGATAGCATATCAACTTGTTTTTGACAGATGGTCACAGTGAAGGTATTATAGAGATAGATATTTTTCATTATTTACAGAGTTTTAATGCATTAAGTGGTGTGTCAGAATTAGGTTATAAATATTTATCATGATTTTACAAAAAAATTTATAAAAAAAAGTTAGTTCCTGCTTAATTTTCCTGTAACTAGCCCCCAAGAATGATTTCCCTTGAATTGCTTAGTAGCTAAGTGCCTGAGCTTGAAGTTTAGGTACAACAACAGCGTCAAAATAAGGAAATGTTTACCCTAAAGAAGAAATTGTCCTCAATGCTATGAAAATGGAAAGCATTTGCAATTAGGGTGACTTCACCCATGTAAGTAATGTCTATTCTTCTCATATTCTAATAATTTGACATAGTAAAAATCACAGCATTTGGGAATATTCTGTAAAAGGTTTCTTCAAATAATAATTGTTAGAGTTGTATCTATATTGCTTAGGTTACTCTAGATAGTGGGTTAATGGATATCCATTTACCTTGGTATATCATAATCCCCTATTTATATGTAACTTAAGCCTTCTAATGAAAGATGCTTCTTTTCTCTCAACATGGTATCTAGAGCATAGGTTATCTTTCCTCTCTAAACAACAACAAAAAACCCTAGATCTACCCGCCGTCGGCCATTACAGAGCCGTTTCCAGCCAACCGCCGACAACTTCCGGCCATCCGGCGGCACAACCGGCTTCCTCTCCCTTCCGCGCCGACTCCTCCTCTGGTCCAGTCCCAGCCTGCTGCCAGCAGGCACTGCTCCACCCCCCCACCCCCCCTTGCAGCAGCCGCCGGCCACTGTCCAGCAGCTTGAGTCGTCGGTAGCCCTCCCACGGGATCACTGGCCCATGTGGTCTGGTCGGTAATGCCCGTATGTCATTCCTTTGTCTGTGTATGGGCAGTCCAGCCCTCTGGTGAAGTGATTTGAGTGTGTTTGGCCATGTTTTAGGCCTCCTTCACGTCTCCGAACTCTGTTTTTTGGTGGATACGTCAAATCCACCACGTTGGTGAGCAGTTTTTTTTCAACATTCTTGTGTGCATCATTTGTTTTGTTCCCTTTGTCAGTATGGCATCTCGTGATCTATTGATGAAAGGACTCAGTAGTACCTCAGAAAAACTCTCGGGCCCCAATTATCTCCTGTGGTCCTAGAGTTTTGAGACGTTCATGTTGGCCCACAAAAAATTGAAACATCTTACTCATCCGCCACCTGATGTCAAGTCTGATTCGTATGAAGATTGGTTGGTTGATGATGCTGCTGTGATCACATGGATGGCGAATAGTATGGAGCCTGTAGTTGCTCGTGGCGTCCTTTCTCTTAGACCAGCCAAGAACATTTAGGATACCCTTCGGTTGAGATATGGTCATGAAAAAAATATCTCCAGGATTTGTGAAATATATGAGCAGTTATTTACCCTGAGACAGGGTGACAAGTCAGTCCAAGATCTATTTACTACTCTACGGGCTCTTCTGGAAGAATTGGAGGTCCATCAACCCTTGACACCGGACACCACTCGTCAGAGCAGGTACCGTGAAGAGTTAGCAGTGGCCGTGTTTCTAGACATGGAAAACGGACCGGCCCGACCCACGAAACAGCGCGGGCCGGCTTGGCCCGACCCGGGTGGTTCCCGCGGGCCGGACTGGGCCTATCTGGCGGGCCCCCGCGGGCCGACCGGTCTGGCCCGGCACGGCCCGCGG
>JAMKQA010090000.1:0-18715 GCA_024699735.1 Posidonia australis
CCCCCCCCCCCCCCCCCCCCCCCCCCCCCCCCCCCCCCCCCACACACCCACCCACCCACACACCACCCCCCCCAAAAGTTTTTAAATTTTTGAAAAAAAAAAAACTAGTCTCTCTCTCTCTTTATATACATACATGCATACATACATACATATATCGAAAGAGCAAGAGTAAGAGTTAGACTAAGTTGTAAGCGTGAGTTGTGATTGTTTGTAAAGAACTTGAGTAAGAGTATTGAAGAAGTCACCTGCAAGGAAGTTCTTTTTGAAGTTCAAAGTTGCCACATCTTTGTATTACTTTATTACATGGTTTATATATAATAATCTTCTTTTTATGTTTGACATCTATATCGAGCTTCTTGTTATATAGTTTTGAAGTTAAAATTATTGTGTGTAACTAGTGACTAATATCGAGTTGGTATCAGAGCCTATTGCGATTGTTAGTTGCTGAATTTAATCTCTTTGATTAGTGTAATATACCTTTGGATATTAGGATCGATGTCTCTTGTCGTAGGTTGCTCTTTGTTTCCTGGTAACCTTGGTTTAGTATTTTTGAGTTTATTTTTGTTGATGGCCTATTAGTGTTTTAGGTTGTGGTACACCATGTCAAGGATATTAAATCTTTTTGGTAATGACTCTAATAAGTCTTGTAACCTTACTAATGTTAGAACATCTTAACGTTGAAAATATTGACCAAAGCCTTTAAATTGGAAGATGCCTAAAGTACCTTTGAAAGAAATATATACAAAGGGATCTTTCAAGCTTTTTACAGATTATCACATTAAAACTACAGAGAGGATCATTTAACCTCTATCGTTGAAAACCTTTAGCTCCCTACAAACGAAGATGTTGAGATGGTAAAAGGAAGCTTTAAGTACCATTATTTACACATAGGCCTTGTTGAACTATCAACCAGAGCTTTAACAAGAAATGGGTTAAATACCTATCTTCTTGTTTGTTTAAAAGATTGTTAGCATCTTAAGCTTGTTGATTCTTTTCTAAGCTTAGTAGAATTTAGTCTTAACGAGGGACATGACCTTTTCGATGCTTTCCCAAATCTTTCAATTTCCCTTACAGACCCAGGTCTTCTGAAATGCTGCCTCTAAATAACTAAACATCTGGATTAAATATGGAACCGGCCTTTGAAAATATAAAATTTTCCTATAGGATTTGTTTTAAAGCCATAACACTATCACTCTGTATACAAAGAGTTCTACAGAAATGGTGGTTACAATACTTGTTTTCACAAATATGAGAAATAATATAGTAGTTCCAAAAGCTTTAAATTGAGAAGAAATTAAGTTGCCTGAGAATTGCACGCTTAGCCAAGTCAATCCTTCCAAACCATTAGAAAACACAGAATTGGAGAATATTGTTGAACATCTTAATGGAGATGAAGAAATCAATTTCACTCCATCAAGACGAATAACGATAAGCTCTAGGCCCTCTTTTGTAATTTCGCAAACATGACAACCGTAGGAGCCGTCAAAGATGATAAGCTCTAGGCCTTCTTCTGTAATTTCTCAGTCTCTTAGACCTTCGATCTTTTCTACCTCCATGATAGAACAAGATGATCATAGGAGCAGTGAAAGATTGACTGAAGCTACACTTACAAACCATCAGAATTAGATTTCAGCATAAATGTTTTAAATCTTGAACAAGAAGAATTTAATATAGACAAAGATTTCTTGGGAAAAGATTTTAACTAAGAAGAAAACAAAATAAAAAGAAACATGGTTTTTCTAGACCTACAGCCAAGAAGAAAGAACTTTCATGAGAGAAAAATTGTATAATCAAAAGAAAGAATTAAACATGAAGATTTATTTCTTTATTTGGTATGAAACATATTATGTTCAAACATTAAAATCTATGTTATCTCCCTCCTAATGAGTTTGCTATGGTTATTAAAAAAATAACAATGTTGAAACCCACTACCAAAAATGAAGAAGTAGAATCAATTCACCCATAACTTGAACAAATCAAACTTGATAGAGAAGAAATCAAGGCTACTCTGCTTAAAAGCTTGGAAACCACCAATGATGTGGTTAGACAATTACATGTTGCATAATTAATAGAACAAATAATTTTTCTAATATCCTTCTTCAAACTATTGGAAAACAAATTGAAAGAATAGAAAATTTTTCGAGTGAATTAAAAGCTAATACTAGAGGAAATACGTGAATTAAGGCTGCCCTAATTAAATCTACATCCATAATCATTCTTCACTACATGAAAGAAGGATTCAAACTTGGAAATAAAGGACCCATTAAGATGATTCAGATAGATGAGTTCGCAATAAAAATTCCTTTTCGATTACAAAATTATCCTTAGATGATAGCATTAATGTAGCCCAAGAATCTTAGTTTGAATCTTCTAAAAAAGATTTAACTAATACTCTTAATAAAATCTACTCTACATAGAAAACATATTACAACGAGTCTACACTTGTAGATATCCAATTTGAAGGTGACATTCTAGTTCGTGAACACTTTGATAGACGCTTTTTGGTTGAATGGAACCTTAATGGGTATAGTGAATATCATATATATTCCAATGCCTGTAAAATACATAACAATTATGAAAAAAGAATTATTCAAGTTATAGTTGTATATTTTGTGGGCAACTAAGGGACTAATGGAATCACAATCTAACAGAGATAGGTAGGCAAAATATTCTCATTGTAGCAAAAACAGATGAAACTGGTAGACCTATAAAAAGGGAAGATGGTGATGTTTTCCTTAATATGATTTATACACTTATAATTGACATGTTCAAACATTTTGTAGGTGATATTAATAAAACTTTTGAGAATAATCGAGAACAACTTACAAATCTAAGGTGTTCTACTCTTACCGATTTCAAATTGTATAAAGATGTTTTCTTCTCTAGAGTTTTTCAATTAAATGATTGTAATAATGCTATTTGAAAAGAGAAATTTGTCTTAGGTTTATCCTTTTTGTTTGCTGAAAAGTTAGAAAATTCATTAGGTAGTACTATAACAACACTCTTCCTTAAGACCATTTCTCCTTTGGAGAATTGATCTAAAAAATTAATCAAATTGGACTTACACTTTGTAATGATCTAAAGTTAAGAGGACAATTGAAGAAACAAAAATTGCCAGGAAGAAGAGAGTTGAGAGATTTTTGCTACCAATTAAGTGTTCATCAAGAAAAAAGGAGATAGTAGGTATGATTTAAAAAGTATCAGAAGAATCTTGTTAAGAAGTTTAAAAATAAAACTAAAGAACTGACCAAGAAAATCCCAACATGCTACATATGCAATAAAAGGGGTCATTATGCTAGTAAGTATTTTGAAAGAAATGCTAAAAAAATAAATAAATCAATGAATTACTTTTAGAATCGAAAGAATTTGACCAAGAAGAAATATATAATATCATAAGTAAACTACATCTTAATTCAGAGGGCTCATCTAATTTCGAAGATGAAAAGGATTTATGTGATTGCTGTGAAATTGACAGTAGTAGTGAAGAGTGTTGATGATAGAGTCATGAAAATTATTAACGTCCTTAACATGTAGGAATAATTTATTCTTGAAATAATCGATGTCATAAAAGACCTTAAAGAAAAAAAAGAACATGTAAGTAAATACCTTAGTTTTCTCAAATAACCTAAAAAAGGGAAAAACTAGTAAAAGAGGCTTGTTTAATCAAGTTCTTGAGAGATTTAAGCCGAGCAAGTCAATAGAAAGACCTTCTGTTATTGAAGAGCTAAAAAGAGAACACAATGAGATGTAATGGGAAATAAAACTTTTAAAACAAAGAATAGAAGCTACAAAACTTCAAACTCATTTTGATAATGTACTTGGGGAAACCTCAAAAGATCAAGAAGATGAATTTATTAATTTAATCGAAAAATATATTATGCAGATGTTAACTATATTAGATAAGGAATAATATCTTCAAAATACTTTGTTAAAACTACACATATGATAAATGCGACCGATGGAAGTCATTTATAAGTCAAATATAAAATTCCCGGAGTACATATTTGCATTCTAGGAACTTGCATTAAAAGCTCTTTTGTCTTTATTAAAGACTTAAAGTAAGGATTGATATTAAGAACTTCATTTATTAATCTCTTAAAATCTTTTACTGTTCATGATGAAGGAATTCATTCTACCATTGGGGGAAAAGAGGTAACTTTAAAATTTTGCAAGTAACCTGAAATATCTTTGTTGCAACAAATAAAAAGTACTACTGAATATAAAGAGAAATTTGTTTGTGAAATTTATGAAGAAATTGGATCCCTTAAAATTTCTAAACAAATAAGTGAAGAAACATTCCAAGAGAAATTAAAAGATTTTCAAGAAAATCGGGAAAAAAGTTTGTTTTACCCTTCCTACTGTCTTTTGGCACTGATTGAAACATAAGTAAATTTACCATACATGAGGGGTTTTAATGAAGTAAAGACACCTACTATGGCTCGACCTATTTAAATGAATCAAAGGTTGTTAGAAACATGCAAAAGGGAGATTAAGGATTTTCAGGATAAAAAATCTCATTAGTCTAAGCTCTTCATCTTGGAGTTGTGTCGCATTTTATGTAGAAAATGTTACAATAATTGAAAATGGAGTTTCTAGATTAGTAATTAACTATAAACCACTTAATAAAGTTATTTAATGGAATAGATATCTAATTGCAAACTAACAAGATCAGATAAGAAGAATTCATGGTTATAAAGTATTTTCCAAATTTGACATGAAATCAGGATTTCGGCAAATTCAGATTAAAGAAGAAGATAAATATAAAATTACCTTTACCGTTCTATTTGGTTCTTTTGAAATTTCAAAAAATAATGAACGAAAATTTTAGTTCTTATACTATCGTTAGTATAGTGTACATTGATGATGTGTTGATATTTTCCAAAGATGTAAACCGACATTGAAAACCAATATGATGACGCTATAACAGAGGAAGTATGTATTGGATCTCTTATAGGAAACGAGACTTCTGGGGTGTAAACTAGAAAGCACTCCTATCGAGCAGAGCATAGTTTGAAAAATTTAGTCAGGTGGTACTTGATGGTGGTTTTCAGTGGTGTGCAGTGGATTACTCAGTGTTTTACAAGCACACAGGTCGTGAATGTGTTATCCTGACTGTATATGTGGATGACATACTAGTAACTGGGAGTGATGCAGAAGGAATTACAGGGATAAAGAGCTATCTTCATAGACATTTTGTGACGAAAGACATGGGAAAGTCTCGTTATTCTCTAGGGATTTTGTTTGCCTATGGACATAATATGATGACGCTATAACAGAGGAAGTATGTATTGGATCTCTTATAGGAAACGAGACTTCTGGGGTGCAAACCAGAAAGCACTCCTATCGAGCAGACACCACCTTTTTGGGATAGCAGCTTAGAGTTACTGGAGGATCTTGGGCTGTACCGAAGACTGATTGGGAAGCTCATTTATTTGAACAGCCAGTCTTCTGAGTCAGTTCATGTATGAGTCAAGGAGGGTACATTGGATAGGCACTTTTCGTGTTTTATCTTATGTGAAATGGACACTAGGTAAAGGTCTAGTCTACAGGAAGAATGGTCACTCCAGAATTACGGCATACTCAGATTTAGGCTATGCAGGTGACAGAGGAGATAAGAAATCTACGTCTAGTTTTGCACCTATGTGGGAGGCAACCTGGTCACTTGGCGTAGCAAAAAGCAAAATGTGGTGTAAAGGTCTAGTGCAGAGGCTGAGTACAGGTCTATGGCTTAGACGGCTTGTGAGATGATGTGGGTAAAGTTATTACTTGAGCAGCTTAGATTCAATGTTGAGGTGTTTATGTTTATGAGATGTGACAATCAAGGTGCTATTTTTATTGCAAACAACCTTACCTTTCATAAGAGGACAAAACACATTGAGGTTGACTGTCATTTTATAAGGGACTTAGTAATGAAAGGAGTTATCTCTACTCCATACACACATTCTTCAGAGCAGTTAGTAGATATATTCACGAAGGATTTTGTTGTAGGGTTGTTTGAGTCTCTATGTGACAAGGTGGGCATGGTTGATATGGATGCTCCAGTTTGAGGAGGAGTGTTAGAGTAGCTATTATTATATCTTATGTCTAAACGGGTTATTGGATATCTATTTACCGTAAGGATGTCTAATACACCTGTATATATATGTACTCTTCTCATATCAATATAACTTTTTTGATCTTTTACCACAATATGCATGGTTATAATTAGTAACTAATAAATTAACTCATTAAACGAAAACTACTTTCTATAAAATCCTTCTTTCTCCCTCCTTGTTGGCAAACCATTAGAGGATCAAAATCGGTTTTCTTTTCGGACATTAGATGAAAATCTAATTGTCAAGATTAAGGACTTTACTTATCATAATTAAGGTTGGAACCTATTTGAAAATTTAACTATATGTATATATATGAATTAGTATATTTAAAATATTTAAAATATGCATCAAAATGACATAAAGCCAAGATATAAAGCATACATAAAACAAAGGAGCCATGAGCCGTTATGTTGCCAAAGAGGGCCTCAGTCATCTTGACCAACATTTGGACTTGCACCTGTAAGTTCATGCTTATTACACGAATCAGACTAAGAAAAAGAACAAAAAAGGAAAACAAATCAGACTAGAAGGAGTGAAGAAGAGGAAGAAGACTTGAACGGAAGAGGAAGAAGAGTATCAGAGTGTGGCAACAATGACTAAAGGGGGAGGAAGGGTTGACAACCAGCAGCAATAGGACGAGGAAGTAGAGCGTTGGAGGATAACTGGAAGAGAGATGGTGGAGGACACCGACGGATAGGGATAGCCACAAATGAGGTGTGGTGGTGTCAGAAGAGGGAGAGGGAGAGAGAACATATGGTATTTGGAGAAGAGAAGAGATTTTAGGGTTGAAGTAGTCGAACGTGAAGGAAGGGTTGAAAAACATAACATTTTGCAAACTTTACCTAGAGAAAAGATATGTAATGGCATATATCAGAAGTGTCTCATTCGAATCCTGGCATATCCATAACTAATCTCTGTCGAATCCAAACTTATATTTTTATTGTACTACCCTAGATATGCCACATGGTGTAATGGATACGAATCTGGTTGTATCCTAGGTGAATCTGTTTCTGATTCGTATTGATATGGGTTCCTTAGCCATTTCGAAGAATTCATGCTTCCTTGATATGAATCACATGGTGTAATTTGAGGATTTTTTCTAAAGACTTGTTTGTGTACAGAATTTGACAGGATTTGTTAAGAACTGAAATTTCAGAGTCAACAGGAATTACCTAGAAATGGAAAGTAAAGGAAACTGATTTTCTGTTGATCAAGTTTCTTGCTGTTTGTACTTGTTCAGGAAAGCATAGGAAATGAGAAGGGATTCTCCCACAACCGTCAGCCACACCTACAACCATAGCTTTGCCGGTCTCACCCCTAGTTCGACAGTCATAGCCAAAACCCTATTGCACTTCTTCACACCACTCGAACCCATTACCGTCGGACTTGTCGAGCCCCCCATCGTCGAGCAAGCACATAGAAGAGGAGGGGAGGAAATAACAGAGAAGAAAAGAAAAGAAAGGGGGGAGAGTACCTCGGAGGTCGACGAAGAGTCCTCCTTCATCCACTGTCGGAGAGTCCTGTTTATCGTTGGCCTTCACCTGTGGTCTGTCGTAATTGTCGGCTCGCCTTCTCCTCTGCACCCTCTACACACACCCGTTCGGTGCATGTCTGTCGATCTCCTGTTGCATCACAAGCTCCAACCGTTGGTGGAGGAGGACAGGGCAGGGAGGGGAGGAGGTGTGGAAGATGAGGCGGAGGAGGAGGACAGGGCAGGGAGGGGAGGAGATAGAGGAGGAGGAGGAAGGGAGGAAGATAAGGCCGAGGAGGAGGACAGGGTAGGGAGGGAATGAAGTGGACAGGATGCGCAAAGACTCGAGGAAGAAGAAGGGGACTCAAGGAGGACGAGGCGAATTCTTTTGAAATTCCATAGGGAAGGGTGGGAAATGAGAATGGTTGTGGTTTATATGCTATGAAAAGTAAAGGAATCTAGTTTCTTTTGAAATCATTTCAGGTTAAGTGCATAAACATCATTATTTTGTATGGTTAACAGGAAATGAGATTCTTATCAAATCATTTCATGTACTTTTTAGGTGTACAAACCCCGCTTAAAAAGCATTCCAACAGGGAAATACAATCAAACTCAAGGACATGAATTGTTGTGTTGGGCTTTGTGAGAAAGAACACGTTAGAATCAACATATTATGCATAGGGGATTACATGTATATAGTGGATTATAGATATTTCAGGATAAACGGATATCTAATAACCCAACTATCCATTAATAACATTAGAACCTTAATACATGTGCAAGAATACAACTCTAACATTCTCCTTAGACTGGAGCATATATATCAATTATGTCTAGTTTGGTACATAGAGTCCTAAAAATACTAATACTTAATTCCTTTGTGAAGACATAGACTAATTACTTGGAAGACTGAGTGTAAGGTGTAGAAATGATGTTTCGTATTATCATATCTCGAACGTAATGCAATCCACTTCAATATACTTTGTTTGTTCATGAATGAGATTATTGGCTATGACGATATCAATTTGATTGTCACACTGCATCGTCATCAGAGTTTGTATAGAGAAACCAAGCTTCGACGGAAAAGATCTAAGTTACATCATTTTACATGTTGTCTACACTATGGAGCGATACTCTGCTTCGACATTAGATTTGGACACACCATTTTGCTTTTTACTGCGTCATGTGACAATCATGACACAAAAACTCTGCTTTTAACATTTTTTATAATCAATTGTTAGAGTTTCCAAAATTGATTAATTGCAATAAATTAAAGGACATGGTTGGAGTTGAGACTGGTTGAAATGTATTTAGACTCTAGATATGCTGTAGATAAGGGAGACAAAAAGTCTTTATGCATATGTTGAAGATAAGGGAGACAAAAAGTCTTTATACTATTTCTGTAATCAATTGTTGAAGATAAGGGAGACGAAAAGTCTTTATACATATGTTGAAGATAAGGGTGACAAAAAGTCTTTATATTGTTTTTGTAATCAATTGTTATAGATAAGGGAGACAAAAAGTCTTTATGTTGCTTTTGTTATAATCAATTGTTAGAGCTTCTGAAATTGATTAATTGCAACAAATAAAAGGACATGGATGGAGTTGAGACAGGTCATTAGAGAAAGAGTCTCAACATAATTAACACCATATGTCTGTGTGAAGTCATAAGTAATTTGTTATAATCAATTGTTAGAGCTTCCAAAACTGATTAATTGCAATAAATAAAAGGACATGGATGGAGTGGAGACAAGTCATTAAAGAAAAAGTCTCAGCATAATTAACACCATATGTCTGTTGAGACAAGACATAGATATATTGGAGATAAGGGAGACAAAAAGTCTTTATAAATTTTTTGTAATCAATTGTTAGAGTTTTCAAAATTGATTAATTGCAACAAATAAAAGTACATGGATGGAGTTGAGACAGGTCATTAGAGAAAAAGTCTTAGCATAATTAACACCATATGTCCTTGTGAAGCCATAAACAATTAAACGTGACTTGTATAGATCAACTAAGCCATCTAGTTTATGCTTTGTAATGTACATCTATCTGTAAGTAACTAAGCTTGCTTCTATAGGATGAGTTACCAATTTTCACGTGTCATGTGATCTCAATGCTTTTATTTCCCCATGCTTGCTGCTTTCCAATGTGATATAAGTAATACCTCGTAGTAGTTCCAAGGGATAGACTTAGAGGAAATGAACAAGGTAAAATTAGGAAAAGATGGACTAAATTGGGATATAGAATGAGATGTTTTTTTTTACCTTTTTGCAGTGCATTAGGTAGATTTAGATCAAAATTGGGTTGCTTTATAGTTGTGGTTGAGGAAGATTCTATTGAAGGTGGCTGTGGTTGACGTTGAAGGCGACGATATACATGCAATAGACATGGCATTTCTTGTTCCACAACAACTGGATTATTTTCAATAGGAGTTGATGGATTGACAGGATATGGCAAAGGAACAGACATTTCATTATTAGTAGAAGTCCCAAAGTAGGGTTGAAATTCAAAAAAGTTACTTCAGATACAAAATACTTTTTGGATAAGGGATGAAAATAACGATACCTTTTCTGAGTTTGAGAGTATCCAACAAAGATATACTTAATAGAACGTGGAGACAATTTATCAAGTCTAGGAGATGGATCTTTGAACAAAAGTAGCATAACTAAACACACAAAGAGGTAATGAGAATAACTCTTAACCTGAATTTTATCGTCAAAGAGGAATCTTACTATCTAAAGGTGTGGAAGGCATTCTATTAATCAAGAAAGATACAATCAAAATAACATCAGATTAGACTGAATAAATTTGAGTGCATTATTAGTACGTAAACACTTTAAAATATAAATCCAAGATACACAAGAATAATCATCTACAAAAAGAATGTAGTATTTATGACCAGAAACGGACGGGACACAAGTAAGTTCGTATATGTTATAATGAATCAACTCAAACAGACTCTGACGTAAGACGTAAATTCCTAAAGGTAACATGATGGTGTTTACCTAAGTGATAGGATTCACAATCAAAAGGAGACATTGAAATCTATGGTAGGGTTTGCTGGAGCTTCCGGTAGGATGGGTAATTAAGATGATAATATCATAAAATGGAGGTCTTGGACGTGGAGGCTAATGATGCTAGCCTACGAGGAATCTCATCATGAATTAGCATGTACACACAATGTCCTCGCTTACAGCCGAAATCAATGTTCTTTTCCATCTGTAAATCTTGAAATATAAAGTGAAAAGGGAAAAAGTCACATAACATAATAATTGTTTGGTTATGATACTAATGGATAACAAATTAATGAAAAAGTCTAGTATATATAGGACTTTATCAAGGGTAATTTGTGAGGTGGCTTGTATAACACCCTTCCTATATACAAAACATGAATGACCATCAATAATTACGAAAGAGCGATAAGTTTGATAAACGGATAAAGAGATCATGTGTTCCTGACATATAAAAGGAGGCCTTAGAATTTATTATCTACGAATTGTCCTTAGAGACAAACATGACGTGTAGTTGAAGTGGAAGCATGGGAGGCAGTGACAATCGTGTTAGTGGTTTAAAGCTGTAGGAGTTGCTTGTAGTTAACCTTGGAGACGATGACAACCTAATCAACTCTGGTTACTGTTGTTGATGACTTAGTTGTGGCATTAGTCCATTGTGGCTTATCGAACTTATCCCAACATTTCTAGAGTGATGGCTTGACCTCCTACAATGTTGGTAATAAGGACATCTTCCAGTGTCAACACGTTCAGTACGACCATCATGATTACGACCATGTAAGGCTGGAGTAGTCATGACAGAGTGATCTGCAATAGAAGGTGGAGTAGCAACAGAAATCCTCAACACCCTGGAGGAAGTACTCTGGAGATCTGGCCTCGGCGTTTAGAACATGTCCTCAGATATGAGAAGATAGATCTAGGTTGAGACTCGATAAGTAGGTTGTAATTGCTAACTTCTCGGGATATTGTCTCATTTTTGTGATATCTGCTGTTAATGGTTGATAAATGTCAAGTTCGTCTAAATGTCCACGAAGAGTAGTGAAATGATTTTGGATTGAGTCGTCTCATTGTCGAAGAGTAAATATTTGCTTGTATACTTCGAAGACCCTTAAGATATTCTTCTCATATCCATATGTAATTTTTAATATGTTCCAAATCCTTTTTGCGGACTCGAGCATCATGACACCATTCACAATACTGGCTCCATGTTATTTACTAGCTGGACACTATGGCGGCATCATCAGTATATTAATCCTCATAAGCAGCATCTTAGACATCTAAAGGTAGATTTGTAAAGTGCTTAATCTTTCTATGGACTAAAACAAAGGTCTCAAAACACTGTGTCTAAAAAAGGTAAATATTCCCATTGAGTTTTTTTTTATGTTTCACTGAGATTCTTAATCAAAGACTCACGAGAGACTATTATACACCACAAGAAGAAGAAAATTTGTCACAAACAGTGGTGGTCATGAAGGAACAACAACAATTACGTTGTATAAATATCTCTTGGGGAGAAGCAACAACGGTTTTAGGGTATAAACACTTGTGGACAACACGACAAAACATTTGAAACAACTCTATGGTAACCTAGGACATGGTGGTGATTAGCAACCATGGCTACTGATGCTGATGATCACAATGAAGGAGGGCGGTGGGGTGGTAGAAGGCTGTCAGAGAGTTGAGAGGTGCCTACAGGCTACGGGAGAGCTAGCTGCTGTAGACAGAGGGCTCGACGCCGTCAACAGGAGAGAAGGCAGGCAACAATGATGGTGGGAGGCAAGGAGGAGGTAGTTGGTAGCGGTAGGAGGTGAAGAGGATGTAGTCAGTGGTAGGAAACAAGGAAGAGGTGGTTGGCGGCGGAAGAAGGTTGGGCTAGCATTAGTTTTTGTGTTTTTAACCTAAGCTCTTGATACCATATGAGAAAAAACACGTTAGAATCATCATATTATGTATGGAGGATTATATATATATAATGAATTATAGATATCCTAGGATAAACGGATATCCAATAACCCTACTATCCACTAATGATGCTAGGACCCTAATACATGTGTAAGAATACAACTCTAACAAGCTCAATGTGGCATTAGGACTATCAAGGATGACATGGGAAGAAAATGAAGTGCTGCATGGAGGGGGAGAGGTGGAGGAAGAGAGAGGGAGAGATGTTTTAGTTGGGAGTATGTAGGTCTTTTCAAATGTTAGAAATGGTCATGTCGCAGTCAAATCCATTTTATAGCACGAAAAGTAACCAAAAGTGCATGGATGTAATTGGATCCAGAATTTGGTGGGCATGCATGCAAAGTCGAACTATAGGAGGGTATACGTGGGTCTGGGAAGATATGTGTGGAAGTATCCCTTCTCCTTTATTTTTTAGTTGGCCAATGTGGTTCTCAGTGATATACTGCAGCTTTATCATCTTGGAAGGATTGTTAAAATCCTTTTGGTTGTAAACAAAGTTCTTAAGCTCGTGCATTTGTAAGGCTGTAGGGTTCCTTCTTGGCTCTAAATGCTTGCCCAACCATCCACCTGATGTCATTGCTTCATCTTGGCAGCCTTAGTTCTGTGTTTGGTGCATTTTAGTAAATCTGGTGCAGTTTTTTGAGTTCATCAGGATGGCATCTATCTCTATAAAATTGATCTGTCTTAAAAAACTTATTGGTATGATTTCATTTGTAATAATTCCAACATCATTTCTACAATTTTTTTGTTGACATCAACCGGTCATGTGGAATTCTTTTCCTTGCATGATGTGCATGTTGTTTTGGATGTTTTCTGTGATGTGCAATTTGATCTTGTAAATTTGGGTATTGTTTTATGTTTTTTACTTATCACATTATTGTGGAACACATATATGTTGTCATGCAATCATGAGCGAAGCCGAGAAAACTGTTGGATGTATATTCTTCTTTTCATGGATTGCCTAACCTTCTTTTCCTTTTCATACTCATGCAGTTCCATGGTGCCAGGTTCAAGAAATCCAATTTGGGGAGAAGGATTTAACTTTTTCGTTGATGAGCTTCCTGTTAAGGTCTTATGTCAATCATGGTTTATATATACCTTGAATTCTTGAACTTAAGTTTCTGTTTTTATTTGAAATTTCCACTTAGTACAAGCATGGTTCTAAATGTCGATTTCGTGTCGGACTTCGATAAGTTGAAAAATAGACACGTGTCGGGGAAATATCGGTATGTCGGAATCGTGTCGGTGGAAATACAGTAAAAAAATTTACATTTGTTCAGAAAACTTCCATTTGAATATCGTGTTGGAGTTATGTCGGTAAATTGAAAATAAGACATGTGTCAGAGAAATTTCGGTGACACGCGTAGACATTTAGTACTATGAGTACAAGTGGAATGAAGCTCATGTTGGAAGGTTTTCTTTTCCAAATTTTGCTACTGATCCATGACTTGGGGTTCATTTTTTAATTACATGTTATGAATTTGTCCTGTTGGAAGGACAAGAATTTTCTCTTGATGTCTTTGTCTAGCATACACTATGAGATTTTGTCCATGTGCAGGATTAAGCTTTTCATGACAGTTATGTTGTAGAATAATATTAGAAGAAAAGTTCAACATTGTCTGTTAACTCTCCTGATAATTGTTTACGAACTGGACTTGAGAGATGGCATCTCAACAACCTACTAGAGTGATACAAAGCACTTCACTGAGTGAATTTGGCATCAAAATACATACAATCATTCCTGGGCATAAAGGTCTTGATGATGGAGAGAGTCATAATCCTTGAGTCTGAGGAAAAGTCAAATTGGGCTACTTCTGGAAAGACAATGTTTGCCATACTAAAGGAGCTGTCTAGCAAAAAGGAATGGAAACTGTCATGTCTGGTGAACTATGTATGGATTTCTAGCAAAAGGCAAATACTTAGTCTCTAGCTGTGACTAAATTGTCTGCTGGAACAGATGTACTTTTCTGGTGTGGGGGGGAGGGGGGGGGGGGGTGTGGAAACCGGGGACGAGGGTAGCCATGTAGAACTCACTAGATGATGCTTGGAGGCTTGTCACACTCCAACACTTTATCAGACTTTTTGCACCAACAACTTCATTTTCCAACCAAACCCAGCACTCCAATTTTTGTTAAACAGATTCCCAGGCTTATTTTAGAAGAATACGCCATTCATACATGAGCTGAGTTTTGCCTTTAAAGTAGAAACGTAGAATGTACATGATAGTTATTTTTAGTTGGTCAGTGTGTGTTTATGTGCTTGGGTGTGCAGTACTTCTAATTAAGATGATGTTTTGGGCATATATTTATGCCTAATGAAGCATACTTGTATTGTTGTGAAAATAAATAACATATAATTTAGTTAGCTGAATATATTTCTTTCTTGACTAGACTAGATTTGCAATGGTAGTGGCACATAATCAAATCCTTCAACCATTATAATATTATTGTGAATTTCCAGCTGCTATCAGAGAACTTGAAAATGTTCATGTCAACAGTGCATTTCAGGAATGCTGTCAACTATTCTTCTGGAAGGGAAGGATTACGGTGGATAGGCTATTAACCTTTGTGCACAAAGGAGAAGGTTTAATGTTGTTGCAGTTGGGATACCTTTCCACTGCTTTGTTGCTGGACAAGCCTCTCTTTCTGGTTTATATTTAGAACAGTAGTTTTCATTTTTGGTCAGATACTCCTGTCTCTGTTTTAATATCATAATGATACTAAAATGACTGTTATATGATAATAAGGCAAACATGTAATTTACTACTAAACAAATAACACTGAAAATTCAAAACAACACTCTGTTTATTAAACAAGAAATGTTTAAAGACAGATTCCTATCTAGCATCCAAAGCAAAAGCAATTTTTGAACCAACAAGAAAGAAAGTGGAGTGTGTGTATTTATTTATCTTGCAGCATCCTTTTGTTCTGTTTATTGAAGTTTGGTATACCATGCATATTGTGTTCTTAATGCAAGTTCTATAAATTTAGTATAGCATTGAGGTTTGAAAAAAATCCTTATTTTGTTTACCATGGATGATCAGATGAAGACATAGATGAGTAGCTACCAGGTGCATGTTGAATAATATGGTCTTAGTTGATGTGACTATAGTAGAGGTTTATTTGGAATTGAAATGTAGGAGAGTTATTTGAAATCTAAATAATTTAAGTTCTGGAGATAGAATCAATGAATTGTTGCATGTATCTTCTGTCTAATTTGATAGAAAATACCCATCCCTGTCAATTTAGAAGGAAATTTTTTATAAAAAAGAGTTAGTGTAATTGAAGTGAGGCTGCTATGAATTTGAGATGGAAAAGGGTAAATACTGAAAGAGAGGACAAATAGTTAAAAAAAGATACATGAATGATTAGTGATAGAAATAATTAATAAAACAAGAAGTCCATCTTTAGTCTATTAATAATTTTGTAGTCCTACCATTAGGACTTTTGGTGTGGTGGATGTGGATATGGAGTTATGGACAAACCTAAAGGTGCTATTAAGAGGACATGCAAGCATATCTAAAAGTGATTTGATATAACTTGGAGTTGAAAGTAGATAAATACTTACGTGGTCAAAGATTCAAAATTGGTGCGAAACAATTTAAGTGTGAGAATAAACAAAGGGAATCATTACTAATGAGGTGGTGATTACATATTTATAGAGTTATTAGATAAATGGATATCCAATAATCCATTGACCCACACAAACACAATAAGCCTAATAATAATAATAAGTCTAACATTAAGCATGTAGACTCTTAGCCCTTGTTTGGATCTTGGATAAAACCAAGAATAAAGGTGGAATAGGAATAGTTATTCCTTTTGGTAAGTTAAAAAGTGGAATAAAAGCAGAATAGTAATTCCTATTCTGATTTACTTATTCCAGAATAGCTATTCCGCAGGAAGGGTGGAATAAAGTTATTCCACTAAGTTATTCTGATACATGTATATATACTGTGTGTTTTTTTTTTTTTTTTAAAATAATACATATATAATATGATGTATATATATTTTAAACTAGATATATATTTTAATAATCAAGTTGATTATTATTAACCTACATGTTTTCCACTTATTCCAACACTTATTCTAATACTTATTCCACTTTTCATCCAATCCAGAATATCTTCCTATACACACTTATTTACCTTTGAAAGAAAATCACTTCCAAACAGAATAGCAATACTACCAGAATAACAATACCACTTTCCACTTATTTCTATTTTTCTTATTCTACATCCAAAGAGGAGCTTAATGAACAAACTGACATTAACAGATCTGGATGAATAAGTGGGGCAGATGTTGATGTGATTTAGGAGGTATGGGATGGATATCTTATTTTACTGAATAGTTGTTTTTTTCTTTTGGTTTTTGCTACTTTGTTTCCAAGGAGTTGTACAGTTTCTTTTTTGGATTTTCACATATAATGAAATATCCTTACAATTTTTCATTAAAAAAACAATATCTGGATGAAGAGAAAAAAATTTGACATTGTTCACCCCATGCTGCAGAATTAAAGTTTTGTTGTTGTTATAATGGAATTATTAATTATCTAGTAATTTGACATTTGTGGAAACTCTAGGCAATAAATTTCTTGTATGTGTTTTCTTTGGTTGTCCTAAAAATCTTAGATTTTCTTGGTCTAATCATGTTGGTGTCTTGAGCTACATTGGGCAGTAATAGGGTAGTCTGTATCATCTCATTCTTGGAATGTTTTCCAAAAATTTTCCCCTTTCTTAATTTAAATCATTTTTCTCATGATACCACTAAAAAAAACTTTATCTCATTGTTTGCTCCTTTTATGTTATATTTTGCAGATAAACGTGACCATATACGATTGGGATATAATATGGAAAAGTACAGTTCTTGGATCTGTCACTGTCCCAGTTGAAACTGAAGGTCAAACTGGGGGCATATGGTACACTTTAGATAGCACATCAGGACAAGTAAGAAACAAGAAATCCAATATAGTCACATGTAATTCTTACTTCTCAAGATGTTCTGAAATCTATATTTCTTATATCAGGTGTGTCTTCATATCAAATCATTAAAACTGCCTGCAACTTCTAGGTAATTTATGCCATACTTTAAGATGGTTTGGGTTCGTCTAGGTTTAACTACTTTTATTTACTGTTGTTTTATTTGATGAATGGTGATCAGATACTTATTACTTAAATGTGATAATATCTGGGTGCAAAACCACATACCTTTTTTCCCCCTCATAGGATATGTGTATTATAATTTGGGGCTTGGGTAGTCACATACTCATTTGTTATGGATTTCTTTTGGCGTATTTTTCTATTTTTCATCACACATTTTCCCTCTCTTTTCTTGTACATAATGGAAATCTTATTTGAAAAAACAATAATTAAAAGAAGCAGTTTATCAAAAATAAGATCAAGACATGCATGAAATTTCAATTGTAGTAAACTTTATTAAATTGCAAGATCGTGAAAATCCTCAGGAACAGGATCTGGTTGAGATTTTAAGAGGCATCTGTATCTTGGACAGGAGTCTATCATATGCCTTGCACAAGAAGAGGTGGGTGCATCCTCTTGGAGGAAGGGAAGAGGTGGGTGTGTCCTACCAAATTGTGATGGCGTGAAGAGGAACAGTGAGCTTTTGAGACAATGTGGACAGACCAAGAGGAAGAGGAAGAGGAAGAAAGCTCTGTTAAGAAGAAATTTATTGGAGAAGAGAGGAAGAGCATCCATGAAGAAGAAGAGATTTGTTGGAGAAGAAGCAAGAGAGGAAGTGAAGAGAAGATTGTGTTTTGTTCCACTCAAAAGAAAGAAAAAGCCAACATAGTGTTATTTTTTCCTCTTCTTAAGTCACCTCAAACGTCGGGTAAGCCTGATAACACCTGGGTCTTGCCTTAGACTACATGACCCCTGACCTAGGCACCATGTTAGAAGTTAGGTTAATGGATCCTGTTGTATATGGATCCTGTCAAGATCCATTTATTTACTATGCATTGTATTTAAACCCCTCTACTCTAATACAAAACCTAATCTTCTTCTTTCCCTAATTCAACTTGGTATCAGAGCAGGTTACGTCCTGCGCGTCCTGCGCCGTCCCGCGTCCCTGCACGTCCCGCAGGTCGTCCCGCGCCGTCCCGCGTCCCTGCACGTCCCGCAGGTCGTCCCGCGCCGTCCCGCGTCCCTGCACGTCCCG
>JAMKQA010090001.1:0-16262 GCA_024699735.1 Posidonia australis
TTTGTGGGATTTTAGCTGGATTAAGTGTTTTATTTGTTTTTCAGTGGATTTTAAGTTGGATTAAGTGTTTTATTTGTTTTTTAGTGGATTTTAATGGGATAGTGTTTTACTAGGTCAGGTGGGCTAGTGTGGGTCTGATTGGGACCTATGTGGACTAGGATTTTGGTGGTCGCGACTAGAGCATCAACTGGAGGAACCTGCTGCCAAATGAGCTCAAAATTGGGGTGTCTACAACATGTAATGCAAATCAGTTCAGCATAAAATCAAAGTAAAAATGCAATAAAATGTCTCAGAAATGATCCAGGAAGTTTCAGGGGCAAAATGGTCATTTTACCCTTGAAAACAGGCAATCAGAACAATATCGATGAAGTTCAGGGGCTAAACTGCAAAAAAACCCAGCAAACAAAGCATTCCAGGATGTTTTGAAGAAATTCAGGTGCAAGAATGTAATTTTCACTAAGATTAAAACATGCAGAAGAAATTCAGTGAAAAAGAGGGTTACAATGCAATTTACCCAAGAAAATATGCTTTTGGAAAGTTTTTGTAAAAGACAGGGGCGCTGTGCAATTAAACCACAAAAAATGAACACTCTGGTAGGTTTCAAAACAGTGTAGGGGTCTTAATGCAATTACACCAGCAAAATTGTGCATTCAGAGACATTCTCAACAATATGAGGGCTTATGTGCAATTTTTACAAAGAAAATGAACTGTCAGAAGCTTTCTAAGGAAATCCAGGGTCTTATATGCAATTTGTCTGAAACAAAATACATTTAAAAAACTCTAGAGGGCTTCTATTAATGTTTTAAACTCTGAAAACATTACCTTAAAAGTTCAGGGTAAGAAATGTAATATTTTCAGTTAAAACGTTATTCGAAACATTTTGGAAAAATGACAAATGGACCTAGATGCAAGAAAAGGACCTAAAAGTAATTCCAAAAGGATCTAAGTGCAATAAAATTAAACACTTCTGGATTTTATTAAAAAAGCAAATGTTTTTATGTTTTTATTTAATAGAAGAAGACGACGGTGCCGGCGACCTTCAAGGAAAGAAGATGAAGGCCTTCCCGTGGTCTGATCTTAGATCCGATCCCATGGGAAGCAAGAAGGAGAGGAGAGGAACACATCCAACGACGTGGATGGGAAATCCATAGGCTAGAACGATCTCCCCACCAAGCTTGCCGTCGGGCTACTTTGGCGACTTTCCGGAGCTGGCTGGAGGCGTTCGGGGAGACGGTGCTGCGATCTGGAACTTCTGGAAGGTGCGAGGAGGCATTGGGGCTACTCCGGAGCGGCGCAGAGGCTGATGGAGCGAGGTGGTGGCCTGACCGTCATCGCCATGACTTCCTCCGGCTAGCGGCATTGCTGGGACACTCGGGGGCTCGTGACGTGGATCCAGAGGCTCGGGCGCACTTGCGGGAGGCTGAGGAAGGTCACCGTGGGTCAGGATCACCACGGCGAGGCTCGGAGCGGCGAGTAGGCTCGGACAGGGCCTTCTTCTCTGGTGACGGCGGCTACGGGAGGCGTTTCCGGCGAACTTCGCGTGGCTTTCTAGATGCGTCGGAGCGGCTACGGTAGGGCACGGCGAGTTCCGGGAAGACCAGAGGAGGAGGAGAGAGGGCTCGGGGGTCCATGAGACTTCCTGGATTGCCCCCCCCACCTCTATCGCCGGAATTGGGCGATGGCGGGGCACGACGGAGCGCCGGAGGCCAAGGGATCGCTCTAGATCCCTTGGAACCGCTCCAGAAATAGAGAGGAGGGCAGGAAGACTAGAATTCAGGAAATTAAGAGAGGTTAAGGCGTGTACCTGGCTGGAGACCGTCACCGAAGCTCTAGGAGCGACACTGACTCTCTGCTCCTCTGTTGTGCTCTCCTCGTTCTGGCACTCTGGTTCTCTCTCTCTCACTCTCAGTTTTCTCTCTCGAGTGGTCTAGGGGTGTCCCCTTTTTTTTGAATGTGTGTGGCCTGCTCTTTATATAGGTGAACCCAACAATCTGGCGACCCAACAAACTCTGTAACAGAATGCACTCACTCGTAATAGCCTGGCCCACTCCTCTAACAAACTGGGCGCTCCTCCTAACAGACTAACAAACATCTCTAACAGCTGTCCCCTCTTGTCCCCTTGGCTGCCAGTAGGAGATCAACGGCGATCCAGAGCTCCAGCGATGGCTAATCGGACGGCTGGAGCTACTCTGTGATGCTGGACTGATGGGGCTCGAGTTGGGCTGAACTCAGTAGGGAAGGAGGACTTGAGGCTAAACCATGAGAGATTAATGAAGGTCAAGTGGGTTCAGTGAGAGATGGGTGAAGAAGAAGATGGGTTCAAAGAGGATGATTTACGTAATCATAGTAAAAATTGGTAAATGGTTAATAGATGTGGAGATGAAGTAATGAAGTGTGGATTGGAAGAAAAGAGATGGGTTAGATTGTTCATGGTGAGCCTTCACACGCTTGTGGGCATCATGGGCCTCTATGGGCCTATGTGGGCCTTGTGGGCCCCAATGGACCCAGATGGGTTTAGGTGGGCCCAAATGGACCAAATGGGTCTTCATGAATTCAATGGCCTGATGAGGGTTTGATCTCTGCTACCACATCTCCATCCTGCAAAATCAGAAATTGGGGTGTCTACACCATCAGTACAGACGAGACGACGCCCACACTCGCTAGTCGAAAGGCAAGTTAGTTGGTTCAAGATGGAAGTATAACCATCACACCTCACAAACACGGTGGGCCCCAAAAACTTGGATAGACTGAAGATTTTCTACACTTCCTCCAATGTGGGAGTCATTTCTACTTGTCCAAAGCAGAACACGTGAAAGGCAAGCTTTCAAAACCTAATGGTGGCACATAGGAAATACTAGTTGACCTTCACATTTGCAATACCCAAAAACTTTGTGGAGGTTCCCCAAAGCCGAAGCTTTTCGTGATCATCAACTGTCAACTTGACAATCCATGCCTAGAGGACATTCGAGCAATGCACTAGTGTAACCATCATAGGAAAGCCCTACAGCACAAGCACCATATTATAGCAAGAAATAATGGGGCAAAAAGCATAAAAACACCAAGGAGGTCTGGATACCATGCTTACCATATTCAGCACAAGAAAAAACCAATGTTCTCCCCTTGGTTTGAGCTGCACCAACAAGGGAGGGTGCTTGGAGCGAGTCTCGAGAAAGAGAAAGGGCTGCAACACCATTTCTAGGTAGAAGGGAGCAAGTGAAAAGAAGGAAGTCACATGGAAGAGACATCTATGTAGGTGATAGTAGCTCTGACCAGGTTCTAGCAAATATTGCTGGCGAATATATCTAATGGATAGACAGGGAGACTAAAGCTAGAGAATGGAGCTAGGGGATGTTGTTGGTGAGAACAACCAACACGTATTATTGACAAAAAAAATACAGTTTAGAAACCAAATCAATTAAGCTAGATAGCCTGCCAATTTGGCACAATCACTTCCAAACACCTGTAGAGAGAATTGAAATGCATTCCAAGCATGCAAACACATATAAACAACAAGGTCGAACAACATTTTACTTAATTAACACAGGTTTGTTCCATATTACATAATCAATCACGTCCAAGTCTAAAAGTTTAAACAGAATATGAAAGTAAACAACGAAAATGACAGTTGAGCAAGTCGTCCGATGAACTTCCCTCATCCTTTAGGTCAACAGCCCTTCTCTGCGAAACAGTAGCTACAATGTTGGCAAACTTGCATCCACTCTTGCGAGGGATCCTAGTGGAAGAGGCTTGAACTCAAGAAGGACCTACAGCAATAGTAGAGGCACCTCTAAGACCCTCATCCTCTGTAACTATGCTGGTGGAACCCTGCACGACTCCTCGGTGCATGGCAGCACAAAAGGAATCCCGATATGGTTACTGTGAAGATGGTGTATCCGAGGAAGGAGACTCGATTCAGAAACACCAAAGAAAGATAAGAAAAGGATAAGGAAAAGGAGTTGCCACCTATTCTTTTAATGGAAAGACGAGGAAAACAAAAATGCATATGAATGCAAGAAAATGATGCAAGTGAATGCAAATGAATGCGTGTATGCTCTATGTCTAATGGATGCAATACCTAGCCATTGTGGGCCAGAAAAAGGGTAAGGATTCTTGTTACGCATGGGGAAGGTGTTAGGCAGCCCCATACGCCCGAAGAATTTGGTCTTTCAAGGTTAACCGCTTAGTCATGACCTTGTGTGTGTATGCTTGTCTACTCCTAATGCACATGCCTAAGATGAATGTGAAAATATGACAAATCTCCAAGAAAACAATGAATAAAGAAGAAATGATAAGAAAAATAATCTGAGGGACAATGTAGGCATTGAAAATGCCACTTTACTATACGCCCTTAGGCGATAAGGAAAATTGTGAAAATCGAAAAGGTTCGAAAAGCATCACGTAAATCTGTAGAAATTTAGGAAATAAGAGAAAATCAAATGAGAGAAAATAATCCTCATTCGGGTCCATGTCGGCATTGTCATGTCTTTTAATGTACACCCTTAGGCGATAAATTCCCAACACAAATCACAAGATCATGAAAATCATAAAAATCAGAAAATATGGGAAAAAAGATAAAATTGCTAAGGAAGGGCATTTTTGGCAAGTCATGCCAAAAGATTAAATGCCCTCAGATTTGTATGGGGATCGATATGGAATCCCAAAAGGAAAACTAGAGAGTCAAAGAACAGTCAAATCAAGAATCAGTTATAACTACCTTGATCTCTAGGCCCCACACCAACGATTTTCGCCAACTAATTCCGTTAGCTAAAACTGTTGCCTGTAACTGCCTACCATGCTCACCTGAACTCATCACCAACCTTCAATGCCATCGGGAACCACGTGACCCGCCATCTAACCAGCAACTGAGCTACGATGGAATCATGATTCTTTCAACGTGCATTGCCTGAATGTTGCATGATTCTTTCAACATGATGTGTGGAAGTCTCCTGACCGTCTGGACTGGAGAGTGGTGTCATGAGCTTCTTTCCCCGTTGACATCATCGGAGAAGACTCTGGCCGACTTCAACAGACATCGACATGGCCAGGGTGAGCGATCCCAATGGCTAGGAAGCATGCTCGAGTGATGACGAAGCTTAATCGATGATCACACTACCAAACGGAGGCTCCTACTATCCTCCTCTCCGAGCTCGTCGACGAAGTCTCCAGCGCTCATGAAGCTACATGGTTGTTCTCTATCAAAGATCAGCGAGGAGTAGAGGCAGTGGAATGAGCATCAAAAGGGCCAAGGTGAGCGAGTAGAGCAAGACCACTGGCTTCCCCGCAAAAGACCAAGCGGATTCTTCCGTCTGCCTTCTCTATCAGCTCTGGCATTGACTGTCCCTATTTGAGGGCGTTGAGCATTCTCTGGAGCTCAAGAAGGTGGGGGAGGCAAGGAGAGGAAAGAGACGTGCATGCCGGTCGGACAAACTATCAGTTCTCTTTCCCGAGCTATGTCTCCTGATCAAAGACGAAGGAGGAAGAGAGCTTCGGGAGCTGACTCCCAGCTTCCTGCACGCTCAAACTATAGCTAAATGATGACAAAAAGGAGATGGAGGCTTACCGGTGATGTGCTGGATGTCGTCGAGGGCCTCTTCAAGCTCTGGAGTGGTCCAGAGCGGCTAAGCTCACTATCGGAGGCAGCGGAGATGGAGTTGGATCAACGAAGGAAAACCGAAGTTGGGATGTGTGGGAGTTGGTTACAGTGGTAGCAATTCTCTCCGATGTCCCCTCTCGCATGGAGTAGAGGGGTTTAAATAGGCACCGGAGGTGAACTGAGGCCGTAGATGTTTAATGGTCTCTAGCAGACAGTGTTGATGACTTCCAGAGGCTTGAAATGGTGAATTCACTACCGAATTAAGGGCACAATGGTCCCTAGAGATGAAAGGAACGAGGATAGGTTTAATCACAACTGTCATTAGTATAAAATCAAGAAATCAAGTAGCAACAAAGACCCATCTACCCTTCAGTACTGAGATAGGGCATTTCACTAGTGAATTCCGTCGCTAACATTTGCTAGCTATATACGCCTGAAATCCACGCCATATATAACGAGTTGGAAGTTCTGCTTAGCTCAATAAAAGTCAGCCATGTAACCTTTGAACTCATCGACCACTAACTGAGGCACAACTAAATACCAGTGGCAGTCATGAATTTTATTGAGCCAGCTCCAAGATCACACCTTCTCTCCTCTGGACCTGTTCACACCTTCTTGTAAAATCGAGGGTGTCTACAGATGCCCATCCCTAAGCGAGGTCGAGGGTGATCGAGATCGATGCTTAGGGTTTGACATGACACCCCGCTCTTATCCATGGGAGAATGAATGGTTAACATGTCATCAAAATCAAAAGACATGATAGGAAATTAGTCCTACCAACCAAATGACAGACATTTGACGGATGTCATCCGGGTAGCATGGGGTACCAGCCCAAAAAAGATTTGATCTAACCCTTTTGGGGCAAGACCAAAGGGTGGAACCATTGGTTCCAAACTCTCTGAGTAGAAATCGAAAGGGGCATGGTAAGATAGTGGACTTACCATCCAGAAGGCAGACATTTTGACAAATGTCAATCGGATAATTTGGGACATCAACCCAAAGAAAGAGATTATCACAACATCCAAAAAAAAAAACGCCTAGTAGCAGAAAACAAAATAGGATAACAAACCTATCAACCGAGAAGTAGTTGACGACAGTCTGGATGGATGGAAAAAAAATACATCAACCGAGAAGCAACCGATGATTGGTCAAAAAGAAGGATAAGAGAACTCGTCATCCGAGAAGCTGTCGGCGATGGCTCAGAAGTAGGAAAAGATGAACTCCTCAATCAGGAAGCAACCGGTGACGGTTCAAGAGCAAGATAGACGAACTCGTCAACAGAGAAGTAGTCGATGATGGTTCATAAGACATACTAAATGAACTCGTCAATCAAGAAGCAGTCGATGATGGTTCAGGAGCAAGATAACGAACTCATCAACCGAGAAGTAGTCAATGACGATTCAGAAAGGTAGGATAAACGAACTTGTCAACTGAGAAACAGTCGATGACGATTCGGAAGACAAGATAGACGAACTCATCAACCGAGTAGCAGTCGGTAACGGTTCGGAAAGGAATAGAAGAACTCATCAACTAAGAAGCAGTTAGTGATAATTCGAAAGGTTGGAAAAGCGAACTCATCAACTAGGAAGCAACCGATGTTGATTCGGAATGTAAGATGGACAAACTCATCAACTAAGAAGCAATTGGTGACGGTTCAAAAGGCTAGAAAAGCAAACTTGCTAACCGGGAAGCAGCCGAGAACGGTTCGGAGAGCAAGATGGATGAACTCATCAGTCGAGAAGCAGTCGGTGATGGTTCAAAAGGCTAGAGAAGCGAACTAGTCAACTGGGAAGTAGCTGATGACGGTTCATGAGCAAGATAACGAACTCATCAATCGAGAAGCAGTCGGTGACAGTTCAAAAAGTAAGATAGACGAATTTGTCAATCGAGAAGCACTCGATGATGATTCGAAAAGGTAGGATAAATGAACTTGTCAACCGAGAAGCAGTTGGTGATGGTTCGGAAGGCAAGATAGACGAACTCGTCATTAACAAAGAAGCAAGTCAACGACGGTTCAGCAGCAAGATAATGAACTAATCAATCGAGAAGCAGTCAGTGACGATATGGAAGGCTGGAAGGATGAACTCGTCAACCGAGAAGCAAGTCGACGACAGTTCGGAAAGGTTGGAAAAGTGAACTCGTCAACCAAGAAGCACTCGGTGATGGTTCTGAAGTAAGATAAACGAACTCATCAACCAAAAAATAGTTGGTAACGGTTTGAAAGGTAGGATAGAAGAACTCGTCAACCGAGAAGCAGTCGATGATGGTTCGAAAAGGATGGAAAAGCGAACTCGTCAACTGAAAAGCAATTGGTGATGGTTCGGGAGGTAGGATAGAAAAACTCGTCAACCGAGAAGTAAGTCAACGATGGTTCAAGAGCAAGTTAATGAACTCATCAACCGAGAAACAATCAGTGACGATTGGGAAGGTAGGATAGACGAACTCGTTAACCAAGATGCAATCGATGATGGTTCGAAAAGGCTAGATAATGAACTTGTCAACCAAGAAGCTGTTGGTGACAGTTGTGAAGGAAGAAAAGCAGACTCGTCAACCAAGAAGCAGTCGGTGATGGTTTGGGGATAGGATAAACAAACTCGCCAATCAAGAAGCAATCGATGACGATTCGGAAGCAAGATAGACGAACTCATCAACTGAGAAGAAGTCAGTAACGATTTGGAAGGTAGGATAGACGAACGCGTCAACCGAGAAGTAGTCGGTGATGGCTCAGAAATGTTGGAAACCCAAACTTTTGAATTGAGAAGCAGTCAGTGACGGTTCAGGAGGCAGGATTGATGAATTTGTCAATCGAGAAGCAAGTCGACGATGGTTTAGGAGCAAGATAACGAACTCATCAATCGAGAAGCAGTCGGTAACGATTCGGAAGACAGGATAGGCGAACTCGTCAACCAAGAAGTAATCAGTGACAGTTCAGTAAGGCTGGAAAACCGAACTCGTCAACCAAAAAGTAGCCGATGACGGTTTGGAAAGCAAGATGGACAAACTCATCAACTGAGAAGTAGTCAATGATGGTTTGGAAAACTGAACTAGTCAACCGAGAAGCAGTTGGTGACATTTCGGAAGACAAGATGGACAAACTCATCAGCCGAGAAGTAGTCGGTGATGGTTCATAAGGCTGGAAAAGTGAACTCGTCAACCGGGAAGTAGCCAGTGACAGTTCGAAAGGCTGGAAAAGTGAACTCACCAACCAGGAAGTAGCCAATGACATTTCGAAATGGTTAGACAAACTCGTCAACTAGGAAGCACTCGGTGATGGTTCCAAAGAAAAATAGATGAACTCGTCAATCGAGAAGCAAGTCGGCGACGGTTCAGGAGCAAGATAATGAACTCATCAATTGAGATGCAGTCGATGACGGTTCAGAAAGCAGGATAAACAAACTCATCAGCAAAGAAGCAGTCGGTGATGGTTCGGAAGCGAGATAACGAACTCATCATCTGAGAAGCAATTGGTGATGACTTGGAAGGAAGAAAAGCAATCTCATCAACCGAGAAGCAGTCAATGACTGCTCGAAGCACAGGATAGATGAACTCATCAACCAAGAGGCAAGTCGGCGACAGTTCAGAAAGGAAAACATTAACTCGCCAACCGAGCAGAAGTCGGTGACGTTTCAGAAGGAGGATATCAAAAGGAGAACTAACATGATACTGACATTAAAAGAATAATTCTAAAAGGTAGCTGACACGACCCTGGTAATAGGAGGATAATACCAAAAGACAGCTGACATGCCCTAGTATCATGAGGATAATACCAAAAGGCAGCTGACTTGCCCCTGATATCAAGAGGATAATACCAAAAGACAGTTGACATGCCTTGGTATCAGGAGATAATACCAACTGGTAGCTGACGTACCCCTGGTAACAAGAGGATAATACCAAAAGGTAGCTAATATGCCCTTAGTAACAGGAGTATAATACCAAAAGGTAGCCGGCATGCCCTTGGTAATAGGAGGATAATACTTAAAGGGAGTTGACATGTCCCTAGTAACAAGTGGATAATACCACAAGGCAGCTGACATATCCTAGTATCAGAATGCTAAGGATGTTGCTGAAAGAAATGAATAGAAGAAAGCTGGGGGCCTTGACAGCTGGTTTAGCCAAAAGAGGTTTGCTAGGAAGCACTTGCTTGTGGGTGCACCCTGAACTGTAAATACATTGAACTAATGTTGTTCACCGATTTTGCTGGAATTTTGCTACTCATGTTCGACATTTCTAAGGGAAGTGGGTATCTGTGGCTTGCTAGATTGAAAACGGACATTCTACAATCAAGGATGCTACTTGTGGTAACGACCAACTATAGTTATGGCTCTATAAGCATTGTAGTCGTAGCGATTGTCACTTCCCTAGAGGAATATGCACTTCAATGCCATGCTGACAACACAATCTTACGCTGCATTTTCTCATAACAGTCTAGATATTCTGGATGGAGATTCTGGTCAAGACACACGACACCATAAGTTGTGAGTCTATGCCTCATAGTGCGCTTGATGCGTAGATTCGGTCCAAAGAGTAGTTAACGTGCCTTTGGTAGACAAAGTTGTCCTCTGGGCACGATTGTTGAAGTCGGTGTGAGCTTAGTCGAAGAGAAAGCACCACGCTCCTTAGCAGACGATGTGAAATGGTAACAAAGGACAAAACAAGAGAGGTACAAGAACAAAACATATGCCCCTAGTATCGAGTCAAGCTGCCAAATGACATGGGGTTTAACAGTGCCTGCAAGTGCTCTAGGCACTCTGTCCCTGTCTGTGCAATCACCGAACATTCCCCAAGTAGTGCCAATGGAACTTGGTTGACCGTGGGGAGATTATTGCAAATGCTACTGATTCTACAGGTTTGTATAACCTATGCACTAGAAGGTGTCATTGTTGTATGTGCACTTTGACCATAGTGTAGCTGAAATGTCCCTGATTAGAGATGCTCAATGAAACTCTGTAATGCAATGCGAAATGCAAGTATAAAGACTGCAGCAAGCAAGGTAATGGTGGTGATAGACTTTATTGTTGTACGGAGACATACTTGATGGATGATGGGTGAAGATATTACTTAACTAGGTAAATATGTTTTATTGATCAGTTATGACTTTTGTTTGTTATGATTTTTGTTTGCTTGCCCTCAGTTGGGTTGGAAAGTTTCATGCCTATTGGAGGAGGACACCTTTACCTCAGTTGGCCCTACAAAGACTCACAAGCTATGGGTGGCTCTCGTAGGATGAGAGGTGGCGCTCAAGCTCGCTGTGTGGTGGTGGGATAGGCCAGACTTCATGCCAAACTCTTTAAGGTCCCGCACCTACTCTTTTGAGTTTACACGATTTATTTTTCCTCCCTCATAGGCATACGACTTCACTCTATACCTGACTTGGAGGTCAAAGACGCCTGATCTGGGTTAGAGGCTTTTACTACATGAAGGGAGCTAGTCCTTCAAAGGTGTGGATTTACCAGAAGCATGCTTCAACTCCTCTCCAAATTATGGTAGGGATAGAGCTACGCCACATGCCCCTTACTCTTGGGCTAACTTTTGTCTTCGCATTCTGTCTTCTAGTTTCTTTTATGCCCACGTAAAGGTATATTTCTTTTTCGGTTCACACACTCAGTCACCCAAGCATTTTATCTCCCTCTTGGAGGTGTTGGGACATTGTGGAGTTTGGACACTTCGTCTGACCCTGATAGGTGATGGCTCCCTCGCTACTTGGTCATCTGAGTAGTGCCATCTGAGGAAGAGCATTCCAATCCGACGCAGGCAAATTTTTGATTTTGATCATCAGGCAAAGTTATTAACATGCAAAGCATTTTTGGTTTTTCTTGTTTTCTAATTTTTTTTGTGTTTTTGTTCTTTTGGATGCTTGCTTTTGTTTTCTTTTATTTCTTTTGAATGCATGGTGACAATGCAAAGAATGAAATAACAAAGAAAAAAGGATACAACTTTAGTCCCTATTGTAGGGCTTCCATTGCTAGCTGAGAAGACTACGCTTATTATTAAATCCTAAGTATCTACAATTGCTGCACTCTAGGGTTCAAGGTATTTGTGCGCTCTGAGTCAGATTGGTGCACAGCAAGTTGGCAAACCTTAGGCTAGACCTCCCGCAAGGGAATGGGAACAAGAATGGTGCATGTATGTGTCACCAGACTGAGCTAGGAATCAACAAGAGAAGGATCAAGGTTGATGAGATCGAAAAAGTTCCTTGGGAAAAGGCTAGGCGAGAGAAGACAAACCCTCGAAGTTCTGACATCTTCGGAGCTTGCAGGCTCAGATAAGGAGAGGTTCGCTACAATAAGGTGTCTAGATGTTGGCGCAGGTGTGGATACTACCTCCTGTGCGTTAACGAGAATAAGTCTTTTGTCGATCAAGCTCTGAACAACATCCTAGAGAGTGTGAGAATCACAATCGAGTGCACCGGGACTCAATGATAATCGCAATGCACGTTTGCATCATACCACCTTGGGAGGGGTTTGGTGGTCGACAAGGATCCGAGAGCCACAGAAGCGACACAACTTAAGGAAAGATAGCACTCAGCGGCCTACCTATTGGAGTGATGTCACTTTTAGTGCGACGACCGTGCCTCTGCTTAGGTTGTTTCCCTTGTCGAGCCAGTGCAACGTGATGCATTGGTTCAACGATGGAGTGTGTGTATATGGTGTGTGGAGAGCTAGGTGCAAACGCTAATTGATTCAGATCAGGCTAGCTCTATACTCTAGTATGCTTCATAGAAGGCTTGATGAAAGCGACGACTACCTTCTCGACATTGCTGGTGTTGATAGTGTTGTTGTTGAAGGTGTTACCAGAAGAAGTGGTCTACTTGACGAATGTAGAGAGTGCAGGGAAGTTCCCACCTTTCAGCGAACTCTCCACGCGAGTGCCAGTCCAAATCAATGATGTAAAAGAAGTGATAGGTTGAATGCTAAGCAATGCCCTAGTCGTTAATTGTACTCCGCTTATAATGATCTCAATAGACTCCTCGTCAGAGGGTCTATTCTTGATTTGGGAGGCTAGTGTATGCTAATGACAGACATACTACCTAAGTGGCTCGTGGGGTCCCTACATGATCACGACAAGATCCACTCGCTTAGGGATCAAGTCAAGATTGAAGGAGTATTGCTCTAGGAATGCCTTAGAGAAGTCGTTACAAGTCTTGATAGAGGCCATGTCGAGGGATGCGAACCATTTGAGTGCTGGCCCTATCAGACTTTTCTTGAATAGGCGAATCAGAAATCTCTCCTCACCCCAAAGTTGTGTGAGGTCTCTACAATACGCTTTCAAATGGGATATTGGACAGTCACTATAGTTATATTTTTCAAATTTCGAGATGTGGAAATTCGAGGAGTGTTACCTCTGGAAAATAGTAGAGGTTCGGGAAGTGGTAGGACTGGTGTTCCCCACCTTGTACTTGACGAAGTGCTCTTTCCAGATTGTTGATTCTAGTTAAAAGGCCATCTGAAGTTGCTGCTAACGATAGGGGCAACTAATGTAGGTGCCACATATGTCATCTGGATCCACCCTAACGCCTCCTAGTGTCGAAGCGTAAGGACAAACATACCCGTGCATTGGTGTTGAGTGTAGTGATGTCATGCGTGGATGAACATGAATCTGATGCAAACGGAATGAATAGATTGCATATTGTGTCGTGTAAAATGCAGAGTGAGGAAGTAAAAGCTGTTGTACCGGTAAGGTTCCGGACAACAAGTTCGAGGCATACTACGCTCCAGCTAACCCAATCGATTGGCCACCAGGTGATTGACTCTCTCATCATGCATGTCCAACATAAGGTTGACCACACGGAACGCACTCATGGGTTTAGGTGTTGACTCTAGTCAGAAAGTAAGGTTCTCCTTCTAAATCTCGGCCAAAGTGCAGATAGTGAACGAGTGGTGTGTTGGTGGCCTCGACTCCTACAGTAGCAAAGAGTTGTAGCCTTTACTAACACCAATACGATCATAGACAAGGGGGACAGAATAGCAACACATCCTACACTGAAGCCATAGAATGGAGAACCAAAACTATCCTTCGCAGACTGTGAGTGAACACCAGAGAGGAGAAGATGCATGCTTTCTAAAATGATCATTCATGCCCAAATGCTTGGTGTCTTTTACTTGTGTTTTATTAAACCAAGCGGATTGTAAGCATTTGTCTCCAGTTATGCCTTATTATTTGTTTATTTGAATTTTTGTGTTTTATTTTAACCAAGAAAGGAAACACTATTGTTTCTATTCTCTTAATCATGGCAATTACAAAAAAGAAGAAAACACACAATCATGACATCCAAACACTCAACCTACAAGCAAAAGACATGAACATGGCATGTGCTAGTATAGAGTTATCAGATAAGTGAAAAACGAAGCAAGCATCATAATAAAGGGCATGAATCAAGTCATATGCATGTGCTGCGACATAGCAATCGTATAAAACACATAAAAAAACATGTGCAGTTAAATATGTACAAACAAGTAGGACAAGCAAACAAACACAAAGTGTATAAAACAACGCCAAGCAAGTAGGAAAACCAACACGAAAGCTAGAATCTAATTATCCCCAGCGGAGTCACTAGTTCTTGTGACTATGTCGATGGAACCCTATACGACTCCTAGGTGGGTGGAAGCACACGAAGAATCCCAATATGGTCACAACGAAGATGGTGAATCCGAGGAAGAAGACTCGAGTCAAAAACACTAAAGAATGATAAGAAAAGGATAAGGAAAAGGAGTCATCACCGAGTCTTTTAATGAAAAGACGAGGAAAACTAAAATGCATATGAATGCATGAAAATGATGCAAATGAATGTGTGTATGCTTCGTTTCTAGTAGATACAACACCTAGCCATTGCAGGCTAGAGAAAGAGTAAGGATTCTTGTTACGCATGGAGAAGGTGTTAGGCAACCCCATACACCAGAAGAATTTGATCTTTCAAGGTTAACCGCTTGCTCATGACCTTGTGTGTATGTTAGTCTACTCCTAAGGCACATGCGTAAGATGAATGCGAAAATATAATAAATCTCCAAGAAAACAATGAATAAAAGAGAAATGGTAAGGAAAATACAATGAAAATGTTGCTTTACTATACGTCCTTAGGCGATGAAGAAAATCGTGAAAATCGGAAAGGTTCGTAAAGCATCACACAAATCTGCGAAAACTTAAGAAATCCAAGAAAATCAAATGAGAAAAAATAATCCTCATTCAAGTCCATGTTGGCATTATCAAGCCTTTTAATGTATGCCCTTAGGTGATAAATTCCCAACACAAATCACAAGATCATGAAATTCATAAAAATCAGAAAATATGGAAAAAAAAGAGAAAAAATTGCAAAAGGGCATTTTTTACAAGTCATGCCAAGAGATTAAATGCCCTCGGATTTGTATAGGGATCGATGAGGAATCCAATAAGGAAAACCAAAGAGTCAATGAATAGTCAAATCAAGAAATCAAGAATTAGTTATAACTACCTAGATCTCTGGGTCCCACACTAATGATTTTCGCCAGCAAATTCGACATGACCCGCCATCTGACTAGCGACTGAGCTTCGATCGAATCATGATTCTTTCGACGTGCATTGCCTGAATGTTGCCTAGAGAAGCTGAAAGATGATGTGTGGAAGGCTCCTGATCGTCTCGACTAGAGAGTGGCGTCATGAGCTCTCTTTTCCCGTCGACATCACCAAAGAAGACTCTGGCCAGCTTCGACGAACATCGGCATGGCCAAGGTGAGCAGTCCCAAAGGCTAGGAAGCATGCTCGAGTGATGACAAAGCTTAATCGATGATCACATTACCAAACGGAGGTTCATCCTGTCCTCTCTAAGCTCGTCAACGAAGACTTCGACGCTCACGAAGCTACGCCGTTGTTCTCTACTGAAGATCAGGGAGGAGTGGTGGTGGAGGAATGAGCGTCGGAAGGACCGAGGTGAGGGAGTAGAGCAAGACCACTGGCTTCCTCACAGAAGACCAAGCAGATTCTTCCGTCCGCCTCCTCCATTAGCTCTAACTTCAACCATCTCCGTCTAAGGGCGTCGAGCACTATCCAGAGCTCAAGAAGGTAAAGGAGGCAAGGAAAGGAAAGAGACGTGCATGTCGATCGAAGAAACTATCAGTTCTCCTTCTCGAGCTACGTCTCCAAATCAAAAAGGAAGGAGGAAGAAAGCGTCGGGAGTTGACTCCCAACTTCCTACATGCTCAAACTACAGCTAAATGCCGACCAAGAGGAGAAGGAGGCTTACCTGTGATGTGTTGAATGTCTTCAAGGGTCTCTCCAAGCTTTGGAGTGCTCGAGAGCGGCTAAGCTCATCGTCGAAGACAGCAGAGCTGGAGTTGGATCACCAAAGGATAACTGGAGTTGGAATGTGTGGAAGCTAGTTGTAGTGGTGGCAATTCTCTCTGATGTCCCCGCTCGCATGGAGTGGAGGAGTTAAATAGACATCAGAGGTGAACTGAGACTGTGGATGTTTAACGGTCTCCAGTAGACGATGTTGATGACTTCTAGAAGCTTGAAATGGTGAATTCACTGTCGGAATAAGAGTGCAATGGTCCCTAGAGATGAAAGAAATGAAGACAGGCTCTGTGACCATGCCGACCCACAAGGGAGAAGGCGGATCACAGCCATGCCTCGACTGGCGAAATGCGCAAGGAAAAGAAAAGAAAGGAAAAAGAAAGGAGTCGCCACCTAGTCTTTTAAT
>JAMKQA010090002.1:0-12187 GCA_024699735.1 Posidonia australis
CCTCGTGCGTAATAGGAATCCTTACCCATCCTCTGGTTAGCAGACATCCAGCCTTCCCATTTGCATCCCATGCATTCATCCTTTTGTGGTTTTCCTCGTCTTTCCCTTAAAAGACTAGGTGGCGACTCCCTTTTCTTTTCTTTTATCCCTGCGCCTTCGCCGTCATTGGCATGGCTGTGGTCTCCTCCCCTTCCCCCTCCCTCCGGGTCGGGCACGAGCACACGATCACAGTTATGATTGGGATCACGACTTAGATGATGAAGACATTGAAGAACCAAACCCACATGCCCAATTTATAATTTGTTGAAGGATGTTGATGAATGACTTTAGGATGGTTGTGATGTGTCAAAGTTATCTACTATGACTCAACTATTACACATCAAGTCTACCTATGGAATTCCTAACAGAAGGTTTGAAGCCATTTTGAGGTTGATGAAAGGTGTTTTACCAAAAGATGAGAAGTTACCAGAGTCGTATTACAAAATGAAACAAATTTTGAGAAAGCTTGTCTTGGGATACAAGAAAATACACACATGCATCAATGATTGTGTATTGTACTATGGGCCATAGAATGAAAATAAGAAACAATGTCCTAGTTGTGGTCATCCTAGGTATAAACCCAACAATGGTCTGAGTACATCCAAAGAGATTGCTTGGAAGATTTTACGTTATTTTTCACTTAAGCCAAGACTTCAAAGGTTATATCAATCTTCAAAGACTACTGAACATATGAGATAGCACAGTGACACTCGCATTAAAGCACTTGATGAAATTAGACACCCTACTGATAGTGAAGTTCGGAAGGATTTTGATCTCAAAAATCCTTCATTTGCATCTGAAGTTTGTAATATTAAACTTGGTCTATCAATAAATGGATTTAGTCCATATAGTCATTCAAGTACTAACTACTCCTGTTGGTCTATCTTTGTTACTCCATACAATCTCCCACCATGGATGTGCATGAAAAAACCTTTTATGTTTCTTACACTATTGATTCCTGGTCTAAGAAGTCCTGTAAAGGAAATCAATGTCTATTTGAGGCCTCCTATTGATGAATTGCAAATGTTGTGAGAGGATGGTATTGAAACTTATAATGCATCTAGGAAACAAAATTTTAAAATGAGCGTTGCATTGATGTGGATTATAAGTGACTTTCCAGCCTATGGAATGTTGTCAGGTTGGAGTACCCATGGTAGACTATCATGTCCTTATTGCATGGAACGAACGAAGGCTTTCATACTAAATCATAGTAGGAAGGTCTCATTTTTTGATTGCCATAGGCAATTTTTTGCCGCTTGATCATCCATATAGAAAACAATGGGATAAGTTCAAAAGGAGAGTCAAGAAAGAAACCACTATAGAACGATTATCTGGGGTTGATGTCAAGAACAATATATCTGAATTAGAGCAAGTCACTTTTGGGAAGGCAAGTAGTGGTCAAAAAATTGATGGTTACGAGAAATGCCACCAATTGACAAAGAAAAGTATTTTTTTTTTAACTACCCTATTAGAGTACACTCTTGATTCGTCACAACCTTGATGTAATGCACATTAAAAAAATATGTTTGACAACATCTTCAATACTGTAATGAATGTGAAGGGTAAGTTAAAGGATAATTTGAAATCACGTAAAGATTTGAAAGCAATGGGTATTAGGAGTAACTTGCATCTAGAAACTATCAATGGTAAGAATGTGTTGCCCAAAGCATGTTACTCATTAAGCAAGGATAAAGTAAAGCAAGTTTGTGAATGAGTAAAACAATTGAGGCTACCAGATGGCTATTCATCAAATCTATCTCATTGTGTAAACACTACTAATTGCAAGTTTTCTAGTATGAAGAGTCATGATTGTTATATATTTATGTAAAGATTGTTACCAATTGCCTTCCATGATTTCTTACCTAGACCCATTTCAAAAGCTTTGACAAAAATTAGTCATTTTTTTCGAGATATATGCTCAACTGTAATTAAAAAATCAAAAATGGATATTCTTGGGAAGAATATTGTTGAAACAATGTGTAAGCTCGAAAAGATATTCCCACCATCATTTTTTTATTCTATGGAGCATTTGCCTATTCATCTACAATATGAGGCAAAAGTTGGTGGACCGGTACAGTATCGATGGATGTTTCCATGTAATGCCCCACATTTTCCACAATAATTAAAAACAAATTAAATTATGGAAAATTTAAAGCCAAACAGAAAATATCTAACTACCAGGAACCTGTGTGTGCGGCTACGAGACTCTGATTTATATGTACTACGCTAAACCAATTGCATGTCTACACCTACAAACTAAATGCACAAGGAAAATGCATGAGTGACAAGAGTCACCCAGTATGCACCCCAAGAAAACAGCGGAAAGCAAATCATAATTACTTTTCTTTTAAAATCTTTTCACAAACCATTTCTCAATACCTCATAAACCAGGCCCACACCGGTCAAAACCACAATTGGGGCTCTACAAGCCCAAAACCACAAGTAAAGGCCCTCAATGGTCAAAACTGCACACAGTGAGTCGGGAAGCCTCGCGTCAGGCAACTAAACTCTAGCCACACGCAGTCCACCGAGGAGCAACCACGGCATTCTGCACTACCACGGTGACGACCACCCTGTGTAAGAGCGTTCACCGTCCCGCGATTCTCCCTCTCTGAATAACCCTTAAAAACCAACCCCTCCCTAGGAAGGTTGTCTTGTCTCTCAGGATGCTACTAGCTATGGGCCACGTGTCCTACCCACACTGGCCACCACGGGGTACACCTCCTCACAACGTCCTCCACACGGTGCTCAGGAGGGAGTGTCATACTTTCACACCCAACGACACCCGAGCCTCAGTGCTCACGGCGATAGTAGGAGTATCATACCTCCCTGTCATGCCACAAAACACCTCAACTTGCGACCACAACCCTCACCTCAAGGCGACAGTCAAGGAGTCTCATACCTCCAGGACTCGACACCCCTCAGCATCAAGTATTTCAGCCCCTGACCTCAACCAGGGAGTCACACCCGACCACCCGAGAATGTCGTCACATTCCCTGGTCCCGACGACACGGTCCCACACTATCTCGTCCCACACACAGAAAACTAGGTAAAAAAACCATTTTCCAAATCTGCCAATTCATCTCTTTGAATTCATTTTCAAAATTATTTTCATATCTTTGAAAAATCTTCTAAAACCTCGGCAAGACGGCACATTAGGTGTCCCGAGGGACCACCACTGACGGCCCACAATCCCATCCCAATGGGACAAAACAAACCAATCCAAAAAACCCTCAGAAATCATATTTTACAAAAGCAGTTGGGCCCAGATTCGGCATGCCAAAAACAGGTTCGGTATGCTGAAAGTCCCTAGTTCATTGATCGGAATCGGTCGACTAAATCAGGTCAACGGTCAACACTCAGGCCGAAATCGGTATACCAAAGATTGTTCGGTTGACCGAAATCCACTGATTCAATCGATCGTCCAAAATCGGATGACCGAATTTGACCAAAGGACCAAATTGACAGAAAAACAGCATACCGAAATGGTTTGGTATGTTGAATTCAGTGAAAAAACAGAAAATAGCCCAAACCCTATAGTCTAAAATCTCCCCAACTAGGACCTCCGATCAGACCCCCTAGATAAGCACCAAAAAACTTGCATAAAACATAAGATGTAGACCCTCGAGTCTACTCCAAATCCACACAAACAAAACCAAAATCCATTCACCATGCATCAAAATATAAAATCGCAAAGGCATAGGGGTCAAAACAACCCAAAACTCAACCACTGGCATAAATGCCCATAAATCCACCATAAATTCACAATAAATTCTAGGAATGTAAATTTACCTAGATTCCATGCGATCCTATCAATTTCTACTAATATCATGCTCCTTATTACATGGGTCGGAGTTGCGTACCTGTAATGCACGTTTTGGTGATCCTCCAACCAACTCCGGCGACCACTAGTGACCCCGCACGACCACGGCCACCCTACAACCTCAGGGACGTCGCTCCGGAGCGTCCCAGGCCGCCACGAGCCACCACATTGCCTCCGCTTCTCTCTCTCTCTCTCTCTCTCTCTCTCTTCGTCGGCACATGAAACAAGGGAGGATAGGTGGAAGGAAAAGGGGGTGGGGAAGGGAGAAGAGTGAAGAGGAAGGGAAGGTGGGGAAGCAGAGGTGCTCGTTCGAGGAGGAGGAGAAAAAGGAAGAAGGAAGAAGGAGAAGACAGCGACGAGTGAAAAAGGAGAAGCCTGCGCACGTAGTAGCTAGGAGCGTGCTCACCTACACGTCTCAGCAACCAGCACCCCACACGAGCACACTAGCCACTCCACCCAACCACTAGCCATAATAAACGGCCCACGAACGTAGGCCCCACGCAGACCCACACCTTAGCCCACAAGCACAGTGCCAAACCACGCACAAGGACGTGCAACAGAAGCCTGCCCACGAGGCCCAAGCCTAAAAGCACAAATCCACACAACAGGCCTCGGAACAGTAGCACCCGTCTAAGAATAAATTCATAAAAATGCAAATAATTACAAAAGGAATTTTCACGGGTGTTACATCCTAACCACCTTAAAAGAAGATTTTGCCTCCGAAGTCACTAGGCGAAAAGATACAGGTACTGGGCTAGGATGGTTTCCTCACGTTCTCACGTGGCCTCCTCGGCTCCATGATGCCGCCACTACACCAAAACTAGCGGAATCACCTTGTTCCGCAGCACCTGCTCCTTGCGGTCAACAATCTGGACGACATCCTCCACAAATGACAGATCTCCCTGGAGCCCTTCTGGCTGAACTGGGATCACATGAGATGCATCAGCCAGACACTTCCTCAGCATGGAGACATGGAACACATTGTGCACAGATGACGTCTCTGGTGGTAGCTCCAATCGATAAGCAACCTCACCAATCCTTTGGGTAATCTGGTACAGGCTAATATAGCGAGGACTCAGCTTGCCACACTTCTCGAACCTCATGACACCCTTGGTCGGCAACACCTTCAGGAACACATAGTCTCCCACCGAAAATTCCAACGATCTCCACCTCTTGTTAGCATAGCTCTTCTACTGAACCTGTGCTACCAACAGCCTATTACGGATCAAATCAACCTTGTCTACATACAACTGCACAAGCTCAGACCAATCATCTAATGCTCGCCCACCTCGCTCCAACAAACCGGTAATCTGCATGGCCTACCGTACAAAGCTTCATACGGCGCCATCCCAATGCTCAAGTGATAACTATTATTGTAAGCGAACTCGATCAGCGACAAATGGTCCTCCCAACTTCCTTGAAAGTCTAAGGAACATGCTCTAAGCATATCTTCCAACGTCTGGATAGTCCTCTTTGTCTGACCATCCGACTGAGGATGAAATGCCATTCTATAATTGAGCACAGTGCCAAAAGCTTCCTACAGAGTTCTCCAGAACCTTGAGGTGAACCTCGTGCCTCTGTCCGACACGATGGGCACCGAAACACCATACAACCTCACCACCTCGGATACATACAACTCTGTCAGGCGATGCATCGGAAGCTTCACTCGAATGGCCAGGAAGTGAGCAGACTTGGTCAACTGATCCACGATCACCCACACAGGTCGTTCTTTCTCTAAGTCCGCGACAAACCAGTCACAAAGTTCATCAAGATGTGCTCCCACTTCCACATAAAAATATCCAACGGCTGCAAGGTCCCTTCAGGTCTCTGGTGCTCTGCCTTGACCAACTGGCAGGTAGTACACCTCACCACATGGTCAGCAACATCTCTCTTCATGCCAGGCCACCAAAAGTTCCGCTTCAAGTCTCAGTACATCTTCTTACTCCTAGGGTGAATAGTGTACCAAGAACAATGCACTTCATCCAGCAACCTCTGCCTGGACTCCTCATGCTGGGGCACATACAAACACATATCGTACCATAGCTCTCCATATGGCCCAATAGAGAAATGAGGCTCTCCACCAGCCTTCAGTTTCTCAAACACAGCCTGAACAAATGGATCCAGCTGCTGACAGGCAATAATAAACTCTAACAGCTTTGGGCGAATAGACAGGTTGGCCACCCAAGCACCAACCATTCCTCGAGCTTGCCACTTCAGCCTGCAGATCACTAGATCCTCCAACATGGTTCGCTCCTTGACCATCAGGTTCGCCATCACGTGTGTACGTCGACTCAGGGCATCGGCGACCATATTGGCCTTATCGGGATGGTAGGACAGGCTGAAATCATAGTCCTTCAAATACTCCACCCAACGGTGTTGCCTCAAATTGAGGTCTCTCTGCATGAAGATATACTTCAAGCTCTGATGATCGGTGAAGACCTCAAACTACTCCTCATAGAGATAGTGTCACCAGAGCTTGAGAGCGAACACTACGGCAGCCATCTCCAAATCGTGGGTCGGGTAGTTCTTCTTATGATCCTTCAACTGGTGCAAAGCATATGCAATAACATTACCATGCTGCATCAGAACACACCCTAACCCAACACCACTAGCGTCACTATATATAATGAAGCCACCACTTCCAGAAGACAGAGTCAACACAAGGGCAGAAACCAGACGAGACTTCAACTCTTGGAAACTCGTCTCACAATTCTGGTCCCAGCAAAAAGGAACTCCCTTCCTAGTCAACTCTGTCAAAAGCGGGGCTATGGAGGAGAAATCCTAGATAAACCTCCTATAATAGCTTGTCAAGCCCATGAAACTCCTGATCTTTGTTATAGTCCTGGGTCGCTCCCATTTGCTCACCCCCTCGAGCTTAGCAGGATCCACTTTGATACCTTCTCCAGAAATCAAATGACCAAGGAACATGACTTCATTCAGCTAGAACTCACACTTAGAGAACTTGGCGAACAGTTGATGACGCCTCAGAGTATCCAAAACTATCCTTAGATGCAAGGCATGAGTCTCAACATCCAAGGAGTAGACTAGCATGTCATCAACAAAAATCACGACAAAACTGGTCCAAAAAAGGACTGAAAATCCTGTTCATCAGATCCATAAACCTAGCTGGTGCATTAGTCAAGCCAAAAGGCATGACTGTGAACTCATAATGCCCGTACCATGTTTGGAAAGCAGTCTTTTGAATATTTGAGTCTCGTATCCTCAACTGGTCATACCCTGACCTCAAATCAATCTTCGAGAACATGGAGGTAGACTGTAACTGGTTGAACAGGTCATCAATGTGGGGCAAAGGATACTTGTTCTTCACCATAACCTTGTTCAGCATCCAATAATCTATACATAGTCGGAGCGAACCATCCTTCTTGTGGACGAACAAGATAGGCACTCCCCATGGAGACACACTTGGCCCGATAAACCCCTTGTCCAGCAACTCCCGCAACTGAGTCTTGAGCTCTCGTATTCTGCTGGCACCATGTGATAGGGAGGCTTCGACACAGCACCAGAACTAGGGATCAAATCAATCGAGAACTCTACTTCCCTGTAAGGTGGCATACCAGGCAAATCGTTAGGGAAAACGTCGGGATATTCATACACCATAGAGATGTCGTAAACACCCAAGTCAGGAGAAGTGGAGGTAACTATACTGGCTAGATACCCCACACAACCCTTGACCAAAGACTTATAAGCCTTCATAGCTGAAATAACAAGCTTAGGCTCACCCTAACACCCACCTTGCACAAAGAAAAACCCATCCTTAGGAGATCCAAAATAAACTCTCCTCTGTATATAGTTGATCAAAGCGGACTGCTGCGCCAACCAATCCATGTCAAGTATCACGTCATACTCCTGCATGTCCATCACGATCAAGCTAGCGTCGAACTACTTGCCATTCGACGTCAAGTCAACAGACCGTAGATACCTCCATGCCAAATTGTGCTCCCCCAGCAACGTCACCACTCTGAGATGAAAGGCCAGTCTAGCTCATCTCTCTCCCAACTCCATCGCAAAAGACTCAGAGATAAAGGAGAAAGAACTCCCTAAGTCAAAAACACTTTGGCCATCTGGCCAACCACAATAAAAGAACCTGATGGCCAAACAAAACAACACCACACATCCATACAATCAGGCAGATGTCAAGATTACAAGGAGATTACAACAAATCTCAGAGGGTTACAAAACTAATCAATTGTCCTTACCCTCAACTACATCTCCGGAAGACCCAGCGCTTGGAGCTGCAATGGTAAACACTCATCCCCTAATCGGCTGCTGTGACGCGCTTCCTACCTTCTTAGGTGGTTTCAGACAAGATTTCTAAACGTGTTCCGGATTCCCAAATTATAACACAACACTAAAGCTGAGGTCCGCCAAGGTTGGGGACAATAGGCAACGATGTGGCCCACTTGACCACAGCTGAAGCACTGGTTCCTACCAGGAGCACTGGACTCTATCTAACTGAGGCCAGCTCCGCTACCCCCAACAAAACTTCATCGGTCCGCAGAGGAAACACTGAACCTCACCTTCTTCTTCTTCTTAGGGCTACCCGAACTACTGGCACTTGGAGGACCAGAGAAAGAGAATCAGGAGGTAAAAGAAGACTTACCCTTCCCTTTAAGGCAACTCTCCAGAAACTCCTGATGCTCCACCTCGAAGCGATAAGCTATCCCAACCATGTCCTCCACTGTTTGGCACCGACAGCCCATCACCTTCACCCGCAGCCCTGGGTTCAAGTCGTCTAGAAACCTCTACGCTCGCACCTCCTCAGACTCATAGGCAGGAGCAAAATGTTCCAACTAGGCAGACTCAGTCTCATACTCGAGCACCGACATCGTGTCCTGCTCCAGACTCTAGAAATCTCGATGAAGCTGTTCCATCACATGAGCGGAAAAATACTTGTCATAGAAGGTCACCTTGAAATCCTTCCACTAGATGTCAACAGCGACTGAGTCCGGGAACTTCAATTGCCTCACAGACTTCCACCACCTATCCGCCTCACCGTCCAGTAGATAAATCGCCAACCTCACCCAAGGCTCCTCCGGGCACGCCATGCTCTCTAGCATCTTCACCACCTTCTCTAGCCAGGCCTCGCTCTCCTCAACACTGACTTTGCCCTTAAACGTCGGTGAACGAAGCTTCGTAAACTGGTTCAGCCACGAGTCACCCGACGGCTCACTAGCACTACTCTTGTTGAATGCATGAGAGATCCCGTGTGCCAAACTCCTCAGTTCCGCATGAACCACTTTCCATCTGCCTACGTCCTCTTAGGGCTCGGTCTCCTCGATAGGGGCCTTGCCCTTACGACCACGAGAAGGAATCCTACTGGAGAAAGGCAAAGTACCTACACCACAAACAGAGCAACATCCAGAAAACCATGGCGAAAAATCAGGTGCAGACTCTACCATGCATGCAAAACCTATGGAGTCTCTATACCGAACACCCTAGGTGTAGTGCAATCTAGTGAACCTAGAGCTCTGATACCAAACTATAAGGCCCCACATTTTCCACAATAATTTAAAACAAATTAAATTACAGGAAAATTAAAGCCAAACAGAAAATATCTAACTACCAGGAACCTGTGTGTGCGACTAGGAGACTTCGATCTATATGCACTATGCTAAACCAATCGCATATCTGCACTTGTAAACCAAAACCACAAGGAAAATGCATGAGTGACAGGAGTCACCTAGTTCACACCCTAGGAAAACTACGGAAAGCAAATCATAATTACTTTTCTTTTAAAATCTTTTCGCAAGCCATTTCTCAATACCTCACAAACTAGGCCCACACCGACCAAAACAACAACTGAGGCTCAACTAGCCCAAAACCACAAGTAAAGGCCCTAAATGGCCAAAACTACACACAGTGAGTCGGGAAGCCTCGCGTCAGGCAACCAAACTCTGGCCACACGTAGTCCACCGAGGAGCAACCATGGCATTCTGCACTACCGCGATGACGGCCACCCTGTGCAAGAGCATTCACCATCCCGCGATTCTCCCTCTCTGAATAACCCTTAAAAACCAACCCCTCCCTAGGAAGGTCGTCCTATCTCTCGAGACACTACCAGCTACGAGGCACGTGTCTCACCCGAACTAGCCACCATAGGGTACGCCTCCTCACAACGTCCTCCACATGGTGCTCAGGAGGGAGTGTCATACCTCCACACTTGACGACACCCGAGCCTCAGTACTCGCGGCAACAGCAGGAGTATCATACCTCCCTGTCATGCTACAAGACACCTCAACCCACGGACCACAACCCTCGCCTCGAGGCAACAATCAAGGAGTCTCATACCTCCATGACCTAATGCCCCTCAACCTCAGGTATCTCGGCCCCCAACCTCAAACAGGGAGTCGCGCCCGACCACCCAAGAATGTCGTAACATTCCCTAGTCTTGACGACACAGTCTTACACTGTTTAGGCCCACACACAAAAAACTAGGAAAAAAACCATTTTCTAAATCTACCAATTCATCTCTTTGAAATCATTTTCAAAATTATTTTCATATCTTTCAAAACTCTTCCAAAACCACGGCAAGATGACACATCAGGTGTCCCGAGGGACCACCACTGATGGCCCACAATCCTATCTCAATGGGACAAAACAAACCAATCTGGAAAATCCTCGGAAATCATATTTTACAAAAGCAGTTGGGCCCAAATTTGGCATGCCGAAAATCCCTAGTTCGGTATACCGATCGGAATTGATCAACTGAATCAGGTCAACGGTCAACACTAAGGCCAAAATCGATATACCGAAGATTGTTCAATGGATCGAAATCCATTAATTCGATCGACCATCTAAAATCAAACGACTGAATTCGACCAGAGGACCAAACTGACAGAAAAATGACATACCGAAATGGTTTGGTATGTTGAATTCTGCAAAAAACAGAAAACAGCCCAAACCCTATAATCCGAAATCACCCCAATTGGGACCTCCGATCGGACCCCCTAGACAAGCACCAAAAATCTTGCATAAAACATAAGATGTTGACCCTTGAGTCTACTCCAAATCTACAAAACGCAAAGGCATAGGGGTCAAAACGACCCAAAGCTCAACCATTGGCATAAATGCCGATAAATCCACAATATATTCTAGGAATGTAAATTTACCTAGATTCCATGCAATCCTATCAATTTCTACCAATTTCATGCTCTCTATTACATGGGTCAGAGTTGCGTACCTGTAATGCACATTCTAACGATCCTCTGGCCAACTCCAACGACCCCGCATGACCACTACCACCCTACAACCTCAGGGACGTCGCTCTAGAGCTTCCCAGGCCGCCACGAGCCACCATAGCGCCTCTTCCCAGGACGGGTGGAAGGAAAAGGGGGTGGGGAAGGGAGAAGAGTGAGGTGGAATGGAAGGGAAGGTGGGGAAGGAGAGGTGCACGTCTGAGGAGGAGGAGAAAAAGGAAGAAGGAAGAAGGAGAAGATGGTGACTAGTGACGGAGGAGTGTGGTGCGGGTGGCTTATAAAACCTACGCATGCAGTAGTTGGAAGCATGCTCACCTTCACGTCTCAGCCAGCAGCACCCCGCACAAGCACACCAGCCACTTTGCCCAACTACCAACCACAACAAACGGCCTACGAACGCGGGTACCATGCGGACCCACACCAGGGCCCACATGCACATTGCCAAACCACACACAAGGAGGGGCAACAAAAGCCGGCCCACGAGGCCCAAGTCCAAAAGCACAAATCCACACAACAGGCCTCGGAACAGTAACACCCATCCAAGAATAAATTCATAAAATGTAAATAATTACAAAATGAATTTTACAGGTGTTACAATTTAGTTGAAAGGTAATGAGACCATTAACATACATAATTTATAAATTCTACATGTATTTGTTTGAAATGTTATCTAAAACATGTGTTGTAAATTTTAGGTTTATGCATCGGTTAAAGAAAAAGGTTCGTAATAAGGCTCGAGTTGAGGGTTCCATTTGTGAAGCATATGCTATAGAGGAAATGGTCACATTTTGCTCACTTTAGTTTGAACCAAACATTGAGACGAGATTCAATCAAGTGGATCGTAACTTTAATAGTGGTGAGGTGGACACAAGGGGTTGCTTGCCTATATTCACCCACCAAGGTCATGCAATAGGTGGATGAATATCTCGATTTTTGGATGATAAAGAATTTGATGCTGTTGTGACCATGCCGGTGGAACCCCTGGGCGCGGTTCACCAAACCTTACTCCGGTGTGCGGAAACACACTGGGAGGTCCGATACAGTCACGGCGAAAATGGTGAATCTAGAGGAAGAGACAAGACTCGGAAACACCAAAGGGAAGACAAAA